>CAVMGG010000718.1:0-98429 GCA_963680895.1 Fragum sueziense
GTCATGTGATTCCCCGCCGTGACATATGTGCAGGTATCGAAAAGAAATGTCACATAGCTCGGCATTACAGCTTAGTTGTTTTGAAAATTTATTTTCAGAAAATCGGTTTGATCAGCCCTTTCGAAAGCCAATCTGTGTGGGTTTTGGCATCTGTATCAAGTTGTTCAAAAGCTGCGAAAGGGAATATGAAAATGTCATGATAAAAAAAATGCAAGTTTCGTTCACTTGAAAAACGAGCATGCCATTTCCTATTGTTTTCGTTTTTTACCAGACTTAGGAAATGGTTATTTTGGGGATGTATGGGTTAATATCACCCATCTTTAGATACTTCGTGCTATACCGCCTTCACCTTCGGCTTTTTCCGTGACGTGGTAACGGTAATTGACGACAACCTCGCCAATATGCGTTGCCACGCATGACATCGAAGAACTCTGCGCGGATTGCTTGGTTTCCAATGATGGGAGGCATATTGTTGTTTTTGTCATTGCTGTTATTGTTTGTCATAGATATTTGTCTGGTCCCATTCCAAAATATTTGCAGACAACAAAATATGTGTTGATAAAAAAATGCACATAGCCTATAATGCGCATACGAGAAAATAGAAAAAAATATGTGTATATGTACAGTGCAGTTATAGAATACATCGGTGGGAATGAGAAAATACTGACGATCAGTGACATCTTTTCCCGTAAGGTTTTCTCGAGTTCTCCTTTAAAGCAAATATCAAAATTAATAATTGTTTGTGAACGGGTTTTCGATGCGATGTTTTTCGGTTGTTTGTTTTAATACCTTTTTTTTTATTTTGTTGCTTGTCTTTTTGTTTGTTTTTCTTTTTTCTTTACCGCGCAGCAAGAATAGGCCTAATTTCATTGGTGGCGATCTCGGCTAAAGCGAGGGACGTTTTTTCGCGAACAATTAATTCCGTCAGTGTTGTTATAAAATCTCGTAACTACGGCTTTATCTAAGCCGTAGTTACGAGATTTTATAACAACACCGACGGTTTGTCAATACATAACGTTGAACCAGGTCTATTTTTAGACCGAATTCATTGCAATTTAATTAGAGTTAAAAAACTTTAAACTCACATCAATTTTAAAACGCAAAATATATGTACCTTGTTGTAGCGAAAAATGTCCCTCGCTTTGGCCGCGTTCACCACCAGTTAATCTCGTAACATCTGCATCATGTAACAACACTACTTCGACTTTGTTTTCGCTCAATTGACGGAATTGCAGACGACACCTCAAATACTTCAACGGTGAACCCTTTCGCCAAGCAAAGTCCTATCCTACTTGCACACCTCTAACAGAAATTCACGGAGACAAAATGATAATAAAAAATCTGACGATCGGCATTTTTTGCATCAAAATTGTCTGTGCTGAAAAAGTACCGAAACACCCTTTTTTACATTTTACATCCAATGTGCCTGTCGTCTTTATTTATTATTTTTTTTTTATTATTATTATTATTTTTTTACGAAGCATCCAGTGTGCCGTCTGAAGTGATCTTTTTATTTTTAGCAACATAACTTGTAACTTTGTCGTCTGGTAAGACTAAAGATAAATTAGGTATACAATACAATTTTCCAAGAATGTCCTTTTATATGTGACCAGTCGAAAATAATTGAAAAATAATATCTGAGGCCACGGCTTTCTTATAACAACATAAAACGTGCCCACTCATTGACGAAAATCGTAAAGTTTCAATTTCAAACTGAAAATGTAACACTCAACTGGGAATATCAGCCCTTTCCCAAACCACAAAAGTTCCGACTGTTCAAATATGAACGAAAATGAGCGTTTTGCAGACGAAGAAATGGGCGTTACCACAGAAAGTGTTTGCATTATGTTTATGAAAAAGCAGGGAAAATATTGAGACAAAAGTAGAAAATGCTGGTCGCCAGCATTTTCTTCTTTTGTCTCAATGTTTTCCCAATTTTCTTCCATTATGTACTCAAATCAAGCTCCTCCTCGGAAAAGGGTCAAAATGTCTGTTGTTAGGTGATTAGATGCCTTTATTTGGAGACAATTCCATATTTGGAAGAATATTTTCTTGGATATTTTTGGAGCTTTGATCCACGGATAATCCCTCGTGCTCCTAACCTCGTCATTCGAAAACATTAAACCTGTACCAGACAACAAAATTCTGGACTGGTCTAAATTCAAAGATGTTGCAGACGACAATTCCTAGTGCATGAAATTTAAAAATTTATTGGTCTTTTGGGGTAGAAAACACAAGCAATTTCTTCATTTTCCACAATGTTTTCAAAAGCCATTATCTTGTGGGGAGTCAAAAGGAGTCAATGTGTGGTAATGGGTTAAACCTTTACCAGACAACAAAATTTTGGACTGGTCTAAATTCAAAGAGGTTGCAGATGGCAATTTTAAGTGCATGAAATTTTGCATTTCATGTTCATCTTGGATAGAAAACCTTGTGGGAAATGAAGAAATTGCCTGTCACAAGCAATTTCTGCATTTTACACAGTGTTTTACAAAGCCATTTTTCTTGTGAGGATTCAAAAAGAGTCAATGTGTGGTAATGGGTTAAATCTTTCTCAAACGGCAATCTTTTGGACAGTTCTAATTTGGAAGCCCATTTGAGACGAAAAAATGCCAATAGATGCTTATAAATATAGCACAGAAAATATGATTATGTGTACATGTATACAATCCAGGAAAAATAAGAAAATGCTGACTGTCTTCTTTTTCTCTCAATGTTTTGTCCCAAGCATTTTCTTGCATGAACATCGAAACAAGGTGTTGTTCGGGATAGGGTTGAGAAAACAAACAAAGAAGTTCTCAAACCTTGCCTTTGGTGAGGCAACATGACCAGTTCATTAACCGTTTCCTAATCGATGACGCTTCTTGATACACCTAAAGGAAAATGTTTGGAAAATATAGGGGCAAAAAATGTTGATAATCAGCAATAAATTATTTCTCTTTTTGTTTCAGCATTTTCTGTGCTTTTCGTTCATTGGTTTTGCTCGTCCGATCAGGAAGTCAGTTCATCTGTCTATTCATCAATCTGTCCGCCTAGTCATGTGTTCGTTAAGTCACTCATTCATGGATCCATTCCATTGTTCGTCCGTAATGTTGTTCTTTCATTTGTTCCTTTTTAGCGGATCTATTCATCCCTTTAAATTCATTCATTACTTATTCATAATACATGTATAGCCTAGTCGATGTAATTCTATGGAATCATACCTATAATTTTAATAAAGCTGTTAATACGAAGTTTTTGAATAACACCAACGACATGCGCGCCAATCCACATTCGGCTGTTTTTTTTTTTTTTTTTTTTTTTTTTTTTTTTTTTTTTCAAAAACCTCGTAACTGTAGCTTGTTTTAAGCTGCAGTTACGAGGTTTTTGATGAAAAGCGACGATTTTGGCGACCTATGCC
Organism: Fragum sueziense; assembly: GCA_963680895.1. Lineage (NCBI taxonomy): Eukaryota > Metazoa > Mollusca > Bivalvia > Cardiida > Cardiidae > Fragum > Fragum sueziense. The sequence goes on from CAVMGG010000718.1 coordinate 3,401, forward strand.
AATAATATGCAGTAGGCCTATGATTGTCCAAGACATGTGAACTAGTAGACTGACAAAGGTCAAAGTCTGGATCAACGGTCAATCATAATCCTTTCCCAGTCATAGCTTTGTGACCCGTCACGTGAAAAATGGGACCATCCGAGTTGTCGTCTACGACATCTTTGAATTTGGACAGTTAAAAAAATTAGTCGTTTGGTAATTGACCAAACGCCGATTGTCAATCAAAAACATCGATTAGCCAATGGACGATCACAAAAATGTTATGCCCCAATTGTTCATCGTTGCACGTGGTTTTGTATCGATTTATCGACTGACAATCGAAACAATCGACATATATTCTGATTTTTTTCGGGAGAAAGGGCGGAGCCTAGTAAACGGTTATTACATTGAAGATTGAGGAGAAACAGCGTTTTCAATTAGCGGTGTTATTGCAAATTATTGTAACTGCAGCTTGAATCAAGCTGTATTTACGAGGTTTTTTAATAACACGTTTTACAATCGCACAGTCTTTCAATTCCAAAATGTTTTCATGCTCGTGCCGCACGTTTTTCCCTTATGTTAACCAAGGTATCGAGAAGTAAACTCGTCGAATAACCTTTTGGCTTAGCCACACCCTTTCAGGTGAATAAAAACGCAATATACCAATGGCAAAGAATTTTGTGCTAACAATAGACTAGGTTCACAGTTATGTTTTGATAAACCGCGTCGGTGATGTAAAATCTTGTAACTACGGCTTAAATAAAGCCGTAGTTACGAGATTTTATAACAACAACTACGAAATACTACTTTGTTTGTCCGAATTTAAGTCACGATTAACGGGATAAAATCGTTCCCTATTACCGACCACATGCACATTGTTTGTCTTAAATTCTATGTTGGGCGGAGCGATCTGTCGATTGGCGTTTGGTCAATTGGTTAAATACGTGTTTAAGGGGGAATGCTCCAGTTTCCTAATTTTTTTTACCAACAATAGAATTTATTTATATTTTGTATGCTGAAATTACATGATATTACCAGTTGAAAAATGAAATAAAAATGGATGGTCAGCGATCTTGTTTGAATTTTATAGGCATTCGTATCACATACCCCTACATCGAAAAAATGCACAATTTCTTGCACCTGTCCAAGGCCACTAAAATGCTAATAAAATGCTGTATATTCATCGTTTAGTCCCGAAAACGGATTTAAAGCAACGCCTCACATTTAATAAGAACAGAAAACCCAAAATATGTGCTATTTTGAACGCGTAAATGTATAAAACAGCATATTCACGTATTCTGTCAGCTCAACGAAGCTGGGGTGTTTTATGTCAAAATTTGCATATTTTTGGAGATATTTCAAGTTCTACATAATAGAATTTGATAAAACTACCTCACTGTATTAAGCAACATGTCCTGGTAATAATTCAAAAAGAAAATGTATAGGTCAGCGCACTCATTAGTGAATTACAGCAATTTTTATCAGCTACACATGAATAAAATGACGCAAAACAGTGGTAACTGCATATATATTTACGACTGTCTTGCTCTAAATAATCGATTTCCATCATGAGGAAATCAGTTTTGCATAATAAATACACTTTAACTGTCGAAAATGGTAAATTGTAATGATGTGTGATATTATTGAAAATAGAGTAGCGAAACATATTGGTACGAAACATTTAATTTACTACAGTAATGACCGAGTGTTCCGAAAAACTGGAGCATTCCCTTAAGTTATCATTTCATTACTGCAGCACAGTGACGCCTTTTAACTCCTTCACGAGAAAGAGCTTGGGAAAGCAAATTTTGTTGTTTGGTAATGGGTTAATTATCACGGCGGGGAATCACGTGACACATCAATTTGCAGAAAATCTTCCATAAATCTTTTAACATGTGACCGATTTGAAAACAGTTTGAAGCAGGAAGGAATGTGGAAAGAAATAAATGAGCCAGGATCTGGAAAAACGTCCTTTATGACATTTGAGAACAACCTGGATCCAGACCAGCCTGTGCATACGCACAGTCTGATCAGGATCCATGTTGTTCTCCAATAGCTTCTCTATGGCCTGAAGCAAGCATAGAAGAGCAGCATCGGTGTCTGCCAGTCTTCGCTTTGGCACAGGCTGGTCTTGAAGTGAGGCTGTCTCAAATGCTATAAGGGACGTTTTTCCAGATCCTGGCTCAAATGATTTGCTGGATGTGGTCTATCTTTAAAATAGCCCCATACAAAGAGTATGCCTAATTGACGACAGAAAATAATTAGATCTCTAGATCTACATTGCAGATCTAGATCTATCTAGATCTAGTCCTTTTTTTTTTTTTTTTTTTTTTTTTTTTTAATGTCAAAACAGGGCCTAATTGTAATTGTTTATGCGGTCATCAGAGAAAACTCGGATTATGTTAAGAAATGCTATTTATTTCCCCTTTTCCAACGATGTTTCTCATGCATGTGGCTATTGATTCAATGTTTTTTTAAAGATCATCACTAGCAGGCCAAATTGCTTAGGAACTTTAGACTTTTGAATCGAGGGGAAATGCGTATTTATCAGACCCGCAGGAAGCAATTTCATAAATTTTAAAAGCCCAGAGCTGTGTCTGAATAATGGGGAGGGGGGAGGCTAAATGATTGGATCTTCCCCAAATTTTCAGTGTAAAATAAGGAAAATTTTAATGTTTGGCCAACATGGGGGGAGCTAAGCCCCCGGGCCCCCTGTTCCTACGGGCATGTTTATCATCAATTAAATCTAGGTCTCTCCGAAGTCCTGTCTGTTTGCCGCTTTCATTGTGATGGCCAAGAATATCTACGTCAAAATGATGTGTATTGAATTCTGACGCAATCATGGTGCATTACTTGCTCCAATACACATAAAATTCATATATAGGTAAGGACACGGGACTGATATTTTGGCTACTGTCATCTAAGGTCACGTTTTCTGCGTGTCATTGGTATGCACTTTAACTGGGTCATACGAGAAAAGTAGTCCGATAATTAAACTCAATATTTTGTAAAATTGTTGCTTAATAGCAAATAATTTCTCCTGATAAATTAACAAATTTTACTTTGATTGGACTTACGATAAATCAATGACTCGATACTGATGATGGTTTTAATAACATTACTCTATTCAGCACGCGCCAATATCTAACTCACTTTTCTTTGCCAAGGTCGCGGAGTAATATGTCGGTTAACTTATTGATCTTGGCACGTGAAATTTCGAGGTCACGTGTTTGTGTATTGTAAACATACTGCCACTGGTTGAGAGCGAGTGGAGACAAATTTTTCAATCATGTCACGGAGTATTGGAAGTTATAGAACGCGCGTGCATGTTACGTAACTTAAAATGTGTCAATAATTTTAACACTTGGATAAATTTACGGGTAAGAATAATTCTTTTTCATTCGTCGATGGTGATTAACGTGGGTGGGTGGGGGAGTCATGTGGACAATTGCACGTCATTGTCAAAAAAGTTTGACATTGTCTTGTAGATCTATGTTCATTTACTAATTCGAGAAATAACATACAGGCTAACAACAGCATTGTGAAATCATCAGCTAGATCATACGTGTATACAACTACCGTCTAGAATTGGTCAATTCGCCCACAGGTCATTTCGACCCATCTCGTGGTCAACTCGGATCCGTTTACCAAACGACAAATTTAAGGCTGCTTCAAATTCAAAGATAATGCAGACGACAGTTTCAAGTGAATGAAATTTACAAAAGATTGGTCATTTTGGGTAGAAAACATCGTGGGAAATGAAGAAATTGCTTGTCACGAGCAATTTCTTCATTTTCTACAATGTTTTCCAAAGCCATTAACTAACTTGTGGGGAGTCAAAAAGAGTCATTGTATGGTAATGGGTTATTCAGCTCGCAGCACCCTTAGACTAGGCCTAAATTTCGTATAATGTTGATATAATGGGAAATAGCGAAAAATCAAAATATCAAAGAGCGTATTTAGAGTCCACTTCAGAGAAGACTCAGATTATGGTGTCACCAAAAGGCACGCCGGGAGGACCATCTACAAGGGCGGATCCAGGATTTTTTTCCAGGGGGGGGGGGTCCAAGGCCAAAGATTTTTTCCAGGGGGGGGGGGGGGGGTCCAAGCCCAAATGTAGTAAATATGTAACGTTACACTAAATTTATATAGACAAAATTCAATTTTCGGCCAATGACAGGGGGGGGGGGGGGCGGACCACCCCCCCCCCTCTAGATCCGCCCATGATCTATAGTAGATCTAGTCCTTATTTTGCAATTCCTTTCCTTAACATCGAAACCTTAGGGGAGTCCAATAGGGTTCAATTTCAAGTACAGTGTTTTGATGCTCGGACAGTAGCCCTGCACTTGTTTAGAAGAAGAAGAAGAAGAAGAAGAAGAAGGAGAGAAGAAGAATTATGTTACTGTAATTTCTGACAAACAATAATATATCACCAAAGTAATTCTGAAACTCCTCAACTTTTAACTACAGCTTGATTGAAGCTGTAGTTACAAGATTTTGTAACAACAACAACGGTTAAATATCAAAACATAAATGGTTACCCAAGTCTGTTTTTAGCACGAAATTCATTGCTCTTAGACAAAGTTCTGTTCAACTGCAAATGAAAAATTGTATATTGATGAAGAAAATTTCTGTGAACAAATAAGCAAAGAAAAAACTGAGCCTCAGGTAAACCTCAATCCGTGGCCTCTACAGTTATCAGCATTATCATCTTTTGTCTCACTGTTTTGCCAAACTATTTCAAATAGAGACATGTATTAAAACAGGTCTTCTTTTGGATAGCCTAGGGTTGATTGTATTCATGATCAAGATACTTTTTAGAATAATTACCATACATACTGTGAGACATGCCATGATCTATTTGACACCCCACAAGATGGTAACATCCCAATTGGTCTACTCCCATTTCGTCTACTGTTTTTTGAGTGTATTGAATCCCAATTCGTCTACTGTCCCAACTATGCCCAAAATAGTAGACGAATTGGGAGTAGACGAAATGGGATTAAACCCACAAGATAATAGATCTATGGCTGTTTTTTCATCGAAAACCACATCATAACTGCAGCTTAACCCTTTCCCAAACAAGACCTGGTTTTGACGTCCCTTCTAGAAATGGCTCGGGAAAACATTGAAACAAAAGAAGAAACTGCTGATAAACAGCAGTTTCTCCTTTTGTCTCAATATTTTCTGTGCCATATTTTACACAAATTCTATCTTTAATAACATCCCTTTTGTCATTTTTGGCAGTTTTTGAGATGGATCACCCTAAAATTTTGCCATTTGGGAAAGGGTTAAAACAAGCAATTTTCCAAAACCTTTTTCATGAAGGGCATCAAAAAGAGTCAATGTTTGGAAATGGATTGAGGACATTTTCCACAATATTCACTTGTCTTTTACCATAGAGGATTTCCTAGCCATTTTGGGAAAAGGAGTCTGGCTTACTTGGGAATATTTCAACAAACAAAATATCACATTTTGGGCAAAAAATGTAACTGAAATAATGAAATTAAACATTGTAAATAGATTTGGAAACAAGGAAGAAATTATCTTTGGGAACACACAGGGTGTCACAGTCAGGTGTTTGCTTTGGGAATGACTCTGTTTCGGGAATCGGGAGGCACAAAATATGTACAAAAACCTCTGTATGATCACAGGGCAATTTACTCACACTTAACTTCAACATTTTGTTTCTACAGTGTTCTCCTCAGAATAATTTGAAGCTGTAGTGGCAAATTATAAGCATTGGTAAACCTTGAAATGCATTGTGTTTATGCAAACAATTGTGAAATTGTGAATAAAAATATAATGGGAAAGGAAGAAAGTGCTGAATTTGAGCAATTTCTTCTTTCCCCATAATGTTTTTATACAGAATTATTACATTTAATTTTATAAGAATGCATTATTTATCACTTTTTGACATAAAATGTCTGCAAATCCCTCTATTTGATGACCTTTTTGAAGAAATTAAGCTGTAGGGTAGTTTTGAAGCTGTAGTGGCATTACATTGATTTCCATGAAGCTGTAGTGGGGCCGATACAGCTTAATGGGCTGGGGAGAACACTGTTCTATATTATTAAATTTATAATTATTCCAAGGTCATCAAAAGTAGTTGTCTGGTAATAAGTTAGAGAACCTATAATTGATTAGGGAGGTGACTATCCTATTATCTCGTCCCCAAACCCTTGTCTGAATGGTTCAAATTTAAGAAGTTAACGCAAATCATCACTTTTCAACAAAAACCTCGTAACTGCCGCTTGCTTGAAGCTGCAGTTACGAGATTTTTGCTGAAAAGCAACAAACTGTAGGTGACAAAATAGATGTTGATAATTATAGGAATTGAGAACAACAAAATACTGAAAATATTAACCCTTTCCCAAACAAGACCTGCTTTTAACTTTCCTAATAGAAAGGCTTGAGAAAACATTGAAACAAAAGAAGAAACTGCTGATAATCAGCAGTTTCTACTTTTGTCTCAATATTTTCTTTGTCATATTTTGATAAAATCCAATTTGTCATTTGTGACAGTTTTTGAAGTGGATCACCCTAAAATTTCGTCGTTTGGGAAAGGGTAAGTCAAAAGGAGAAAATGCTGGTCAGCATTAGATAGAATTTTTCTCCATTTACCTCGATGATTTCATAAGTTTTTTTATGAAGGGACGTTGTCACGGCAATAGCGCAGTTGGTAGCACGTCTGCCTGTCATTCGAGGTGTCCCAGGTTCGATTCCTGGCTGCGGTAAATATCATGTCTGACAAAAAAATAACCCGCCAATGGTTTGATATCGTTAACATGTTGGCGAGCAGCTGGAGGCTCAGTTAGGGTGTTTGGGTAGTACTGGTGTGAGAAACAACAGGAATCCATTGTTAGGTGCTCCAGCCATGCCATAAGACCTGAATTTTGTTATTTTAAATCCAAATCCTCTGTTGTGGGTACTCATTTGAATTGTCTCATCAAAGCTAGTATTCTAAGAATACCTACAACATAGTGTTTGAGAAAAATAACCATATAACTTTAAACTTTTGCGTCTTCTTATTCACATATAGCTCTAGAGAATCTGAGACTGGAGAAATTTGGGCATAATTATTCAGACATTGCAATTTTGTGCATTGAACACAATATCCAAACATTTATTTTTCATGATCCATTTGTTATCTGTAGCTGCATACAGGCCCGTAGGAAGCAATTTCATATGGGGGGGCTAAAAGCATTGTCTTGAATATTGGGGGTATGGGGGGGGGGGGGGGGGGCAGCGGCTAATTTGGATTTCCCCAAAGTTTTCAGTGTAAAATTAAGACAATTCAGCATTTTTGGTCAACTTTGGGGGGGGGGGGCTGCCCCCCCCCAGCCCCCCCTTTTCCTACGGGCCTGGCATGAAAATGAAAATTTTAAAATTTTGATATTTTTGGACAGGGTTAAGATAACGAAAAAATAAGCTGTTCAGATTCTGTGCTTAACTCTTTCCCAAACAAGACCTGGTTTTGACGACCCTAGTGGAATAGGCTTCAGAAAACATTGAGGCAAAAGAAGAAACTGCTGATGATCAGCAGTTTCTCATTTTGTTTCAATATTTTCTGTGCTATTTCATACACAAATTCTCTCTTTATCAACATGCATTTTGACATTTGTGGCAGCTTTTGAATTAAACCATCCAAATTTTTTGTTGTTTGGGAAAGGGTTAAAGAAGTCAAGTTTAACCCTTTCCCAAAGAAGTCCAGATTTAGTATTAAGGTATCCAAACCCTCAAAAGCACTTGAAGAGCCAGATGCGAAACTTGAAAAGTGCCAATAATTCCCAAACTGTGTTATATTTCCATTCCAAATACAAGCATAAACAGTTTTAACGATTTAGAAATTTGAATTAATGCATACTTATGGAAATATTTGACCAAAATGTTCTAAATTACCTCCCTTGCATATGAATATAGAGTAAAATAATATTTGTAAATTGTTTTCTTCTTGAAGCATAATTTTGAAATCTGGCATGGTCAATCAACTTATGTGAAGTGTATTTACAAGTGTGTGTAATTTGATGCATTTCGTATGGCTAGAAAGGGCTGTTTTTTTCAGGGTCTGTAAACCTTAAAAGGATTTGTAAATTATTGAAGCAAAAGAAAAGGCTGATAATCATATTCAGCATTTTTATGCTCCCCGAAAATATTTCGGGGGAGCATATAGTCGCCACGCTGTCCGTCCGTCCGTGTGTCTGTCCGTCCGTCCACAGCCATATCTCAGCAACCCTTGGACCAAATTCAATGAAACTTCACATGTGAACTCCCAGGGTCAATACCTAGGGACCTTTTCCTCCGTTTGTAAATTTAAGGCTGCGTCATGGAAAAAGGGGCCTTAGTGTAAAAATTAGTTTTTCTCTTATTTCTCTTCATCTAATGGGCAGAATTTAATGAAATTTTGTGCTCATGTAATAAATAGGGTGTTCTAGACCATATTCTATAAATAATGTGTGTACAAAAAAGCTGTCATGGGAAAAGGGGGCTTAATGTATGATAGTTTTTATTTTGTGACAAACACTTATTCGGGGAGCATAATCCGTCTGTGACGGCTCTTGTCTCATTAAGCTTTTGTCTCAATACTTTCTGAACTACATGTTTATTATTCACAAATCTTATCTTTATCAACACCAATATCGGTATCTGCTCTAACTTTCAAACTGTAGTCTGAATTTTGTCTGCTTGGGAAAGGGTTAAGTAGTATGAGCATCAAATAGATATCTAACACATCTTGACTTATAAATGATGGAGTTTTTGAAGTGTCATCAAAATTAATCATAATTCACCTAGAAAAAAATTATGTGATCTCAGTGTTCTCCCCAGCCCAATAAGCTGTATGGGCCCCACCACACCTTCATGGAAATCAGTGTAATGCGGCTAATGCCCCTACAGCTTCAAAAGTACCCCACAGCTTAATTTCTTCAAAATGGTCACCAAAGAGAGACATTTAGAGGTATTCAAAACTGATAAATATGGGGCATTCTTGTTTTAAAGTAAAAAGTACTAATTCTGTATTAAACATTATGGGAAAAGAAGAAATTGCTCAAATTGAGCAATTTCTTCTTTTCCCATTATGTTTTTATTCACAATTATTTGCATGAACACAATGTGTTGCAAGGTTTACCAATGCCACTCCGCTTCAAAACATTCTGCAGAGAACCCTGGATCTCTATTTTAACCCTGTGGTGGATCCAGGATTCCTGTGAAGGGGGTTCGAATATTTGTACAAATTCAGGGGTTCGTTTTACATAATATTTTGAATGAATTATTTTCTCAGGGTTTCCAATGACTTTCAAATCTGGGGGTACAATCCATACTTTAACTGCATGCTTGTACCCCCTCTATTAGAGACAAAAAAGGCTGCTTGCAAAAACTGGGTATACAAAATTCATTCAGGAGAGTAAAAAAAAAAACATTTAGAGGTTTTTGGACACCCTGTTTCTTCATGAAAATGAAATAATTATGCTGGGGTGGGGGTCGTCTGAACGCGGCGTACATCTGTTGATATAATATTGGAACGTGATAATATGATAGTTCTCAGCTCATTTTCTCCTTTTACATCTTTGTTTTCTGAAGTCGGTCTACCAACTCGTCATTGGTAGATGTGCCGATAGAGCGATAGTCTATTAGACCTATTCTTGATTGTATTAATTACCCAATTACCAAACGACAACATTTTAGACTAACCCAAATTCAAACACATTGCCGACGACAATTTCAAGAGAAAGAAATATAATTCTCTTGGAACTTTTCATGTAGAAAACATAAAGGGAAATGAAGAAATTGATTGTCACAAGCAATTTCTTCATTTTCCACTATGTTTTCTAAAGTTATTTCTTGCATGTAGGGAGTCGAAATGAGTCATTGTGTAGTTATGGATTAGATGTATCCATTTTCTCTAGGTTAAAGGGCTAGGTTCAGGAATAGCTAAAAATGGCCCTGTTGAATGGCAATTTAAAAACGTTTCAAAATCTCACTACTGGCCACGTTTTTGTACAATATAGTCTCCCCTTTAATCAACTACATCACAAATGTTTTCTGGATCTTTTTAATTTTTCCATAAAAATGACCTTTAATACCCCCTTTTACGCCAAAATAACACATTTTCAGATTTTTACTTAAAATAGACCCCTAAATATTATGTTCGCATGCATGCGACACCACAAGTTTTTTGTATATGTTAGATTATGTCCATTGGCATCTGTGGTGAAAATATCTAGGTGTCGCATGTGTGAGAAAATTGTTTTTAGGACTTTCTTAAACAAAAAATTGTGAAAATGTGCCATTTTAGCACAAAAAGGGGGTATTCTGGATGCATTCTCTGGAACAATCAATGAGATTAATAAAACAATTGTAATGTCGTTGATAAGAGGGAAGAACATGTTGTACAAAACAGTTGTCATCAATGAGATATTCAAACATTTTAAAAACGTTATTTCACAGGGCCATATTTAGCAATTCGTGAACCTAGCCCTTTTGAGTTTGTCTTAATTTGAAAGCCGTAACTGGCGACAAAATTGAGATTATTTGCGTCAATAATTTGTGAATATTATAGAATCTAGATCTAGAATCTAGATCTAAAACAAAAGGGTTCTCCACAGTTTAATTTGAAGCCGTAGTGGCAAATTATAAGTATGGACAAACCTTGAAACATGTTGTGTTCATGCAAATAAATATGAATAAAAACATAACGGGAAAAGACTCTTTCCCATAATGTTTTTATACAGAATTATTACATTTTAATTCATAAGAATGCATTATTTATTAGTTTTTGGCATGGAATACACTGAAACTCTCTTTTTTGTGACCATTTTGATGAAATTAAGCTGTGGGGTACTTTTGAAGCAGCTGTAGTGGCATTACCCTTGTTTACATGAAGCTGTAGTGGGGCCGATACAGCTTATTGGCCTGGGGAGAACACTGAACAAAGATCTTGATGAGAAAATTATGAGACAAAATAAGAAAATGCTGATATATCTAGAAGTTCTTTTGTCTTGGTGTTTTCCAAGACGTTTTCTATTTAGGTCTTCAAAATCTTGGCTTTTTTGGGGGCGGGTTAATGATTTAGGAAGGGGTGTAACTTATCTGAGAATCCTTGACTTTTGACCTTGATCATAAGAATGTGTGGTTTTGGTTGGGCGGGAAAGCAAATAGAGATAAAGATTTCCCCAAAATTTTATCAGTAGAGTAGACCTCTATGAATTCTAGATGGTAATTTGTAAATCTTGCTAATTGCCAATTAGTCAAGTTACCCCACCCCTTTCTTTTGTTTGGAATTTGCCGAAATCGCCGTTTTCTTTGGATTTTGTGCATTGCATTCGCTGAAATAGGTCAATGGTATTAGGTCGAATCTTTAAATAGAATATCCTGCTTTAAACTGTCCTTGGTCGTCTGCTTGCCGGAACTATATTCTGTTTGACCCGATTTAACCTCTAGTCACGTTTCTATACGTATGAATCAAGATAAAAATAGTAACGTGTAAATTCCGTTCGATTGTACCATGAAACAAGGTCAAGAACAGTTTTACAGGATTTTGGCAATCGAGTCTCGACTGGATTTTAGAAAAATGGCAAACTGTGACATTATTTCTAATTTTGATATAGCGACAATTTCAATAAGTGTTCACATTGTTGTAGAGATTCCTTTATCAGAAGAGAAATTGACAATCCCAAACGACAGAGACTGGTTCAAATTCAAAGAGTTGCAGACGACTAATTGTCATTTGAAACTGCAAAGTCAACTAGGAAATTTTGTGCCCTTTCCTATACGAATACATTTTAGTGTAGAAGAAATTTTAGAACTTGCATCTTACATTTATTGATACTTCCATAGGACTTATCGTCTTGACGTCATCGATAATCCCTATCAAGATCACGTGATAACAACAGCGATAAAGTCGTACAATCATTAGGCAATATTATACAGTGACTATTTTGAAAATAGAGGAAAATATTGATAACCAGGACATATATTTTCTCCTTTTGCCTAAATATTTTTGTACTTTATTGTATACGAATGGTAGAATTCTCACCATCCATTTAGTCATCAGTTTGCAATTATCTTTTGCGACTTTTTTTCTCCAAAAACAGCGATCGAAATAATTTGTTCCATATCATGGATATATTTCTTTATGAGGAAGTATTATTTTTGTCTTCTTAAACTTTCCAGTGGATCAACTTGAACTATTGCTGTTTGGAAAAGGGTTTAAAAGTCTAAATAAAAAATGTTAGAGACGAGAGCGATCAGATGATTTCTGTAGCGAATACTGTTGTTTCAAATGATAAAAAAAGGAGGAAAAAAGTGGTATACAGTATGTTCTAGAATATCATTTTAACACGCGATCTTCGCCCACGATGTATACCTTTTTTTAAAAAAAATCCCCCCCCCCCCAAAAAAAATATGGTTTTGACATCTCCAATAGAGAATACTTTACAAAATCGTTTAGGGAAAGGAAAAAGAAACATGCTTATGACTATTTCTTTCCCTCCAATAATCCCTTTATTGCTGTCACTGTTTTAAAAAAAAGATGTGGTCAAATTTGAAACATGCTACAAATACAAAAAAAGGTGTTACTAATGAAAAGAGTTGTGTATAATATAGTAACGTATATACTGAGATTGTTAGTCTATCATTGTTTCTTCTTTTGTTTCGATATTTACCAAAACTTATTCTAGGACGTAAAAATCGTAGTATGTTTGGAAAAAGGGGAGCCGAGTAAAATATTTGATTGTTTTCATATTAAACAAAGGGAACTGTACATTTAAAAGAAAGGGTCTATGATTAAAAATAATATATTCTACAATTTTAAGTTAGGCCTACATCGCAAATTTATTGGCGAATAAATATTTATTTATTATTGTTTTTAGGAAAGATAAGAAATATTGAAAGTTTTTTGTAATCTTAGTTGTGATAGTGTAACAATAGGCATATTTCTCAACTTCTCAAGCTGTGCAGAGTAATTTGTCTCAGCTTTTGATGAAAATCTTAAAGCAGTCAACAGAAGTTCTGACAATTTTCAAAGTAAATAAAACAGGGTAGTAGATCTAATACTATGTTTCTTTTTATGGAGTATTAGTTGTTTTCCTTTGCCTTTCCGTATTTTCCTTATCGTTTTCTATGGTGGTGGTCAGTGTGTACTACCAAGATTGTACGACCGGATTTCGATTGCGCAATCGCCATATCTATTTTTAGTAATTTACCTGTTCAGACGATAAGTCCTATAGGACTGCTTCATTTGTTAGATGGCTACATCAAACGTTGGCCCTGGGGTGGGAGGAAGTCTGTGACAGACCCAGGATTTCTGTGAAGGGGGTTCGAACGTACAAAAAGGGGGTACCAGTTATATACAATTTTAATATAATCGGGCAACAGGGGGAGAGTGTCCCCTCTGGATCCGCCACAGGGGGTACAAAATGTTCTACAATCATGATATCTCTTGTTTTAACCCATTACCAGACAGCAAACATTTGGACTGACTCAAATTCAAAGATGTTGCAGACAACCAAGTAGATCTAGATTTCTAAATGAAACTTTTATGGTATTTTGGTGTAGAAAACATTGTGGGAAATGAAGAAATTGCTTGTCTTAAGCAATTTCTTCATTTTCCACAATGTTTTCCAAAGCCATTAGGGTGTCAAAAGGCATCAATGGGTTAAATGGTTTAAAAATACATCAATTTGATAAACTGATGGATTATGTTTCTCATAATTCAGTGATATTAATTTTCATGAATGTCAATTTTTGCGTGACAAGACGTCGCATGTAGAATAATTGTAGGGATTGGGACAGGCTTGGACCATTGGCAATAGTCACATTGAAATTTCGGACGTCACATTGCTATAGCATGGAATTATAGGTGGGCCCTTGCTATTCATACTTCTTCCGCTTTAACCTTTTCCCGAAAAGCTAAATTTCTGGGTGGTCAAATTTAAAAGATGCCTCAGATGACAGAATGGAAGCTTAATATAACCAATGGATTTGTGTAAAATATGGCATGGAAAATATTGAGGTAAAATGAGAAAATGCTGATTTTCAGCATATTCTTCTTTTACTTCATTGTTTTCCTAAGCATATTCTTATAGGGACGTCAGGGTTTCAAAAAACAAATAGAGGTTTTCACCCAAAAATTGAATCTTGTACCCCCAATTTTTGAAAGCAGCCTTCTATGTTTCATATAGAGGGTGTACAAGTGTGACTGTTTTTACCCGCAGATATCAAAGTCATTGGGAACCCTGGACATCAAAACCAGGCCCTGGCTTCTCGAAAAAAACTTAAGTACATACTCATGACTCATGAGTACAGTCATGCTCAACTTCGATGGACTACTCTCAAACGTTGAAGTGTATTCGATTGAAGTTCACGTGGATTTCGTATGATTGGAGTACGGTGCTCAGGTTTGAGTCTGAGAACGTCTTGTTTTGGAAAGGGTTAATGTTTTCCACAGCTTTCTTTTCCCTTCCTGTATTATTGAAGTCACATTTTCCCAACATGTATGTATTAATAGAACATGCGACACATTGGTCAACAGTAAGCCAACATGATTGTATTGCTTCCTTTACATGTGACAATTCATCGCTTTTCAACGAAAACCTCGTAACTGCAGCTTGTTTTAGGCTGCAGTTACGAGGTTTTCCTCAAAAAGCGACAATTTGTTTCTTATAGATGGGAATGGTACTAAATTCTTTGCAGTCAGTGGACATGTATTGCTTCATTTACATGTGACAATTGTTCCTTACTGATGGGAATGGTAGTGTACTTAATTCTTGGCAGTGCTACAGAAAAGAGGGGTAAAGAGTAATAGATATTCTAATTTTTTTTGTTTCAAAATTTCAAATCTAAGCCCTTTGTTGTGGGTACACATTGGAATCGTCTCATCTAGAGGACCCACAACATAGGGTATGATTAACAAAAAATGAAATATTGCATTTTGAAAAACATTTCACCTATAGCTTGTTGGGTTGTCTCAAATTTAAAGATTTTATTCTTTCCTCTAATTCCAGAAATTGAACCATGGCTGAGGTTGAGGCCAATGCTAACCAATCAAACGGGAGTTTTCTCGACTTTAAACTGAAACGTCGGCGGTTAACGGAAATATTGACAGACCCGCAGACAGACACAAATGGGATCGACATCGATCTACAGAGTAATATCGGTAGTGAAAGTGGATATTCCAGTGCAAATAGTTCACAAATCGATACTAACTCGGAAAAAGATGACAAATCAAAGACAAATTCGACGGAGAATAGTGAACATGATTCATCTGAAGAGACGCCGGAAGTCTCCAACGACTTGGTTCCGCTAAATTTACAAAACAATGCTTTATTTTTACCTCCGCCGTACAAACTGCAGGGGAAGGAGGGGAACATTCAGTTTGGAGTGGGTTATGTTAGTTTTCATCCCTGTATGCCAAAGGGCGAAGAGAACGCGGACAAAGACGGTGATTCACCTGAGATCGAAAATAAATTCAAAATGGGTTTGATTCCCGTTGTGTCCCCTATACAGGGGTTTATGCCCCTCACTGATAAAGGGCTGACAAACTTTTCTGGTTCCAAAAATGGCCTGCAGCCCATATTTCTGACCACGATGCCTGGCGGGTTTTACATGACACAGACTGGACCCATCTCTGCGCAGAATACTTCAATATTCCAAGGTACGGAGATTACGTACAGACCAACAAAAACACCTTCGGAGAAATCTGAAAGTTCATCGTCAACAACATCATCACGGAAAATCTTGACCAAAGAAAATGAAGAAGAATTTATCGAACATTACACAAATGGTACATTTGTTTATCATGGCCATCTGCCGGGATTAAAGAGGTCAAATTCCGTGCCTGAACAAACTAATCCGTTGAAAGATATGCCGCAGACGGAGGCTCCGGCGATGTATGACAATACGCAGCCTCTGGTTTGTGGGATTTGTAACGACAAGGCGACTGGTCTACACTACGGGATCATTACCTGTGAAGGGTAAGTCTGAGCTTCAGTGTTGTCTTTTTACGGATGCTTATCCACGGCGGATAATCACGTGATACAATATTTTCAGAAAATCTTCAATATTTTTGTAAATACTGGACCAAATTGAATTCGGTTTGAAGCCGAGAAGGCGGAAAAATGTCAGGAATAACCAGGACGTTTTAGATTTTTAAAAAATCAACCGATAAAAAAGTTATTGAAGATAAACCAAAATTTTGGTTTATCTTCAATAATTCTTTCATCACTTGATTTTTCAAAAATCCATTACATCCAGGTTATTCCTGAAGTTTTGCCACCGTCTCTGCTTCAAACCTAATTCAAATTGATCAAGTATTGACAAAGTTATTGAAGATTATTGGAAATTATAAGTCACATGATTATACACTGTGTCAAGGCTCAACTAGCATACTAGCTTTTTATGCTCCCCGAAAAAATTTCGGGGGAGCATATAGTCGCCACGCTGTCCGTCCGTGTGTCCGTCCGTCCGTCCACAGCCATATCTCAGCAACCCTTGGACCAAATTCAATGAAACTTCACATGTTAACTCCCTGGGTCAATACCTAGGGACTTTTTTCTCTGTTTGTTAATTTAAGGCTGTGTCATGGAAAAAGGGGCCTTAGTGTAAAATTAGTTTTTCTCTTATTATGCCCCCTTTCGAAGAAAATGGGGGTATATTGATTTGCAAGTGTCGGTCGGTCGGTCGGAAGGTCGGTCGGTCGGAAGGTCGGTCGGTCCGTAGGTCGGTCGGTCTGTCCGTAGACCAAACCTTGTCCGGAGCATAACTCAAAAAGTATGAAAGGTAGAGTCATGAAACTTCACAGGTGGATAGATCTCATCATGGAGAGGTGCAGTGCACAAGAACCGTAACTCTGCCGATCAAATTTTTGGAGTTATTGCCCTTTGTTGATTTTCAAACTTGATTCTTGTCCGGAGCATAACTCAAAAAGTATGTTTGGTAGAATCATGAAACTTTACAGGTGGATAGATCTCATTATGGAGAGGTGCAAGAACCGTAACTCTGCCGATCAAAATTTTTGAGTTATTGCCCTTTGTTGATTTTATAACTTGATTCTTGTCCAGAGCACAACTCAAACAGTATGTAAGGTAGAATCATGAAACTTTACAGGTGGATAGATCTCATTATGGAGAGGTGCAGTTCACAAGAACCGTAACTCTGCCGATCAATTTTTTGGAGTTATTGCCCTTTCTTGATTTTCAAACTTGATTCTTGTCCGGAGCATAACTCAAAAAGTATGTTAGGAAGAATCATGAAACTTTACAGGTGGATTGATCTCATTATGGAGAGGCAGGGTTTTCCATGACGCACAAATCATGCGTCATTGTCGCAATTTCAGAACAAATGACCCCTTAGAAATTTACATAAGGGTCATTGATGACGCAAGTTTTAAAATCCAGATTTTCTTTTGATACATTAGTCCTAGGGCATTTGACCCACAAAATAGTATAAATGACCCCTAATTTTGAAGGCAAGGGGGTAACAATGACCCTCAAACTCTCACGCTCAGGGAAAACCCTGGAGAGGTGCAGTGCACAAGAACTGTAACTCTGCTGATCATATTTTTTGGAGTTATTGCCCTTTGTTGATTTTCAAACTTGATTCTTGTCCGGAGCATAACTCAAAAAGTATGTTAGGAAGAATCATGAAACTTTACAGGTGGATAGATCTCGTTATGGAGAGGTGCAGTGCACAAGAACCGTAACTCTGCTGATCATAATTTTGGAGTTATTGCCCTTTGTTGATTTTCAAACTTGATTCTTGTCCGGAGCATAACTCAAAAGATATATAAGGTAGAATCATGAAACTTTACAGGTGGATAGATCTCATTATGGAGAGGTGCAGTGCACAAGAACCATAACCTTGCCGATCAACTTCTTGGAGTTATTGCCCTTTGTTGATTTTTACACTTAATTCTTAACCTTGCCTATATCTCATGTATTTTTACACATACAGACTTGATATCTCACACATAGATACCTCCTATCAACATCATTCACATTTGACCATGACCTTGGACCTTGTAACCTTGACCTTGGAGTTTGACCTACTTTAAAAAAATTAAACCGGGCATATATCTCATGACCTATTACACATACAGCCTTGATATTTCACACATGGACACCTCCTACCAAGACCTTTCACAATTGACCATGACCTTGGACCTTGTGACATTGACATTGGAGTTTGACCTACACTTTAAAAACTTTAACCTGGCCGATATATCATGTCCTTTTACACATACAGCCTTGAAATTTGACACATGGAAACCTCTGGCTAAGACCTATCACATATGACTATGACCTTGGACCTTGTGACCCTGACCTTGGAGTTTGACCTACTTTTAAGAATAATAAACTGGGCCTATATCTCATGTGCTATTACACATACAGCCTTGATATTTCACACATGGACACATCTACCAAGACCTTTCACATTTGACAATGACCTTGGTCCTTGTGACATTGACCTTGGACTTTTACCTACTTTTATAAAATTTCAACCTAGCTGATATATCATGTCCTTTTACACATACAGCCTTGATATTTGACACATGGACACCTACGACTGAGACCTTTCACATTTGACCATGACCTTGGACATTGTGACCTTGACCTTAGTGTTTGACCTACTTTTATAATACATTAACCTGGCCTATATTTTATGTCATTTTACAGATACAGCATTGATATTTCACACATGGTCACTTCCAACCAAGACATTTCACATTTGACCATGACCTTGGACCTTGACCTTGAAGTTTGACCTACTTTTAAAAAACTTAAACTAGGCCTATATCTCATGTCCTGTTACCTATACAGTCTCGATATCTTACACATGGACACCTCCTACCAAGACCTTTCACATTTGACCATGACCTTGGACCTTGTGACTTTGACCTTGGTGTTTGACCTACTTTTATAATACATTAACCTGGCCTATATTTCATGTCATTTTACATATATAGCCTTGATATTTCACACATGGTCACTTCCAACCAAGACATTTCACATTTGACCATGACCTTGGAGTTTGACCTTGGAGTTTGACCTACTTATAAAAAACATAAACTATGCATATATCTCTTGTCCTGTTACCTATACAGCCTCAATATTTTACACATCGAGGGCTCAGTGCAAAACTATTGTAACTACATATTTTTCGGAAATTAACTTTTTTGCATTTTCTGAATCTTTGGGAAGCTATACACCATGTGTTCTAATATTAGGTTTCAATTTTGTATACTTAAAAAGATATTTAAAATTTTGAAAACATTTTTCCTCTTTAACTCTGAGAAAATCAATAAGTTTTTTCCCTCTCCTGTAAAATTTTACAAAATGTAGTTACAATAGTTTTGCACCAAGCCCTCGACATGGACACCTCCTACCAAGACCTTTCACATTTGACCATGACCTTGGCATGTGTGACCTTGACCTTTGATTTTACATACTTTTAGAAATCTTTAACCTAGCCTTTATCTTATGTCCTATTACACCTACAGCCTTTATACTTCACACATAGACACCCCCTACCAAAACCTTTAACATTTGACCATGACCTTGAATATTGCAACCTTGACCTTGGAGTTTGACCTACTTTTAAAAAAACTTAAACCAGGCATATATATATCATGTCCTTTTACACCTACAGCCTTGATATTTCACACATGGACACCTCCGACCAAGACCTTTCACATTTGACCTTGACCTTGGCATTTGGCCTACTTTTAAAAACTTTAATCTGGCCTATATTTCATTTTACTTTTACATATACAGCCTTGATATTTCACACATAGACACCTCCTACCAAGACCTTTCATATTTGACCATGACCTTGGACCTTGTTAACTTGACCTTGGACTTTGACCTACATCAAATGTAGGCACTTGAAGGGGGCATATATGTTTTACAAACATCTCTTGTTTCTCTTCATCTAATGGGCAGCATTTAAGGACAGATCCTCCAGTTGTTACTGCGCAACTTACTGCGCATATCCTAAATAACGAAATAAAGCTGTTTCAGTAACTGGCCTTTGTCAGCAAATGTATTTCTTACATTTAGTTAATGTTTGGTTGATAAATGACAAGACCCTTTTCGGTTATTTCAATTTTCTCTGTTTGGTCAATTAAAGTGTCATTGTACTCGGATGGTACATTTCGCTTTCTGTTACGCGTTTAAAATGTGTTTCCGATAGGAAACGGAGCAACACAAGCAACGTGGTGTCTTTATGAGATAGTCCACTTCAGATGGACATAAAATATTACACATTTTATTATCTAAAGCTGGTAATAAGGAAGAAAATGGATAAAAGTAGTGAAACAATTTCGGACAGAGCTGTAAAAAGTAAACCAAATTTTACTTATAACTGAGAAAAACGCTTAGTTTGATATATTTTTCTTTTTTTGTTTTTGTAGCTATGACCAAGCACTATGTCTATACCAAAAAAGAAAAAATTCTTACCGCTGGAATATTTTTTATTATCAGAAACGTTGCGAAAAAAGAGCAATTTCGGCTACTTTTGAAAGAATGTTTTACCAAAAATTTCAAAATCATCACTAAATTTTCCCAAATTGATACTCATTTAGACAGAATAAAACATATTGAACACAATAAAGACTTATTTATGTAATCCTAGTCATTTCGAACACATTTTTTGTTGGTATTTAAGTGACACCCCATTTTTGCAATTTTAGACAAGAGTAGTCTCCCTTGAAATTCAATAACTTTTTAATTCGCTTGGTGACCTATAGTTTTTAAGTCATTTTTAGCTCACCTGAGCACGAAGTGCTCAAGGTGAGCTATTGTGGTCACTTTTTGTCCGTCGTCCGTCTGTCTGTCCGTCTGTCTGTCCGTCTGTCTGTCCGTCTGTCCGTCCACAATTTCGTGTTTACACTCTAGCATCTACAAATATAAGCCAATCTTGACCAAACTTGGTCAAAACATGTATGGCCATAAGATCTCGGATGAGTTCGATTATGGGTCAGATCGAACTAGAAAGTTAGGAGTTATCTGCCCTTGAATGCGAAAAATACTTAGTTTTGACATTGTTTACACTCTAGCATCTACAATTATTGATCAATCAAGACAAATCTTGGACATAACATCGCAGACCATAAGATCTCGGATGAGTTTTATTTTCAGTCTGATCTGACCAGAAAGACAAGAGTTATGTGCCCTTGAATTTGACAAAATTGCCATTTTCGGCTGTTTTTGACCTTGTTTACACTCTAGAATCTACAATTATTCATCAATCAAGACAAAACTTTGACACAATGTTTTGGACCATGAGATCTCGGATGAGTATGATTTTCAGTCTGATCTGATCAGAAAGTCGAGAGTTACTTGCCCTTGAATTTGACAAAATTGTCATTTTTGGCTGTTTTCGACGATGTTTACACTCTAGAATCTACAATTATTGATCAATCAATCCAAAACTTGGACACAATATTGGGGATCATAAGATCTGGGATGAGTTTGATTTTCAGTCTTATCTGATATGAAAGATGAGAGTTATGAGCCCTTGAATTTGACAAAATTGCCGTTTTTGACTGTTTTTGACCTTATTTACACTCTAGAATCTACAATTTTTGACCAATCAAGACAAATTTTGGACACAAGGTTGGAGACCATAAGATCTCATATGAGTTTGATTTTCAGTCTGATCTGACCAGAAAGGTGAGAGTAATGTGCCCTTGAATTTGATCAAATTGCTGATTTCGGCTGTTTTTGACATTGTTTACACTCTATAATCTACTATTATTATACGCCCGAAGGGTCGTATTATGTTATGGCCCTGCTCGTCTGTCTGTCCGTCCGTCCGTCTGTCTGTCCGTCCGTCCGTCTGTCCGTCTGTCCGTCCGTCCGTCCGTTAGCAATTTCTTGTGTGCGCAACTCCTCCTACAGTTTTGATCGGAATTTGATAAAACTTGCCACAATGAATCTCTATGGTGTCTAGTTGTGCATCCCGCGTACGGAATTTAATTAACTCTTTTCGTTCTTGAATTATCTGCCCTTGAATTAAAAAAATGCCCATTTTCTTGTGTGCGCAACTCCTCCTACAGTTTTGATCAGAATTCGATCAAACTTGCCACAATGAATCTCCATGGTGTCTAGTTGTGCACACCGCTTACAGAATTTAGATAACTGTTTTCGTTCTTGAATTATCTGCCCTTGAATTTAAGAAAAAATGCCCATTTTATCAAAAATGTCCATTTTCTCCTGTGTGCAACTCCTATAGGCTATAGTTTCAACCAGAATTTAATCAAACTAGCCACAATGAATCTCTATGGTGTCTTGTTGTGCAAACAGAATTTTGATAACTTTTCTTGTTTGAATTAACTGCCCTTGAATCGAAAAAATGGCCAATTTTACTGACAAGCCCCTCTCGGGCGTATATGCGCCGCTTTGCGAAGCTCTTGTTTATCAATTAAGACAAAACTTGAACACAATGTTTGAGACCATAAGATCTTGGATAAGTTTGATTTTCAGTCCAATCTGATAAAAAAATGGAGAGTTATGTGCCCTTGAATTTGATAAAATTGCAGATTTTGGCTGTTTTTGACATTGTTTACACTCTATAATCTACTATTATTTATCAATTAAGACAAATCTTGGACACAATGTTGGATATCATAAGATCTCGGATGAGTTTGATTTTCAGCCTGATCTGACTAGAAAGTCGAGAGTTATGTGCCCTTGAATTTGACAAAATTGCTGTTTTCGGCTGTTTTCGACCTTGGTTTATACTCCAGAATCTACAATTATTTATCAAACAAAACAAATCTTGGACACAATGTTTGGCACGATGAAATCTTGGATGAGTGTGATTTTCACAATGTTATTGACCATAAGTTCGTTTTCAGTCTTAAAGTCATAAATATTTTTTGAAATGAAGAAAAGTGTTGCTTATATCATTTTGGTTCAGGTGAGCGATATAGGACCATCATGGTCCTCTTGTTTTACTTCTCATATATTTAAATATCAGTACAGAAAAAATAAAAAAATTCTTACCGTGGGAAATAAATGGAGGATCTGTCCTTAATGAAATTTTGTGCTCATGTAATGAATAGGATGTTCTAGACCATATTCTATAAATAATGTGTGTACAAAAAAGCTGTCATGGGGAAAGGGGGCTTAATGTATGATAATTTTTATTTTGTGACAAACACTTATTCGGGGATCATTATCCGTCTGTGACGGCTCTTGTTTGAAAGGTATCAAGATGACTTGCAAAATATTGTAAGTCAAAATGTTAGGGAAATTACAGCCTTGTACCTTTAGTTCTGTAATAGTGTTCTCCCAAGCCTAATAAGCTTTAGGGGTACCCTACACCTTCATATATAAATCCGTGTAATGACATTACAGCTTCGCAAATACAGGTATTTTTAAATACATAATGCATTAATTTTTGTCTTTATAGATGTAATAATTGTGTTCATGTTTGTGTTTATAAATTTTATGGGAAAAGAAGAAACACTGATTTACATTAAGTTGTAATGGGGCCCCCTACAGCTTATTTGCCTGGGGAGAATACTGGATATGCATATCGTCAGTGTTATTGCAAAACCTTGTATCTCCAGCTTTAATTAATCTTGAATTACGAGGTTTTGCAATAACACTGACTATTTTATTTTGTGCGCACATGACAGTGAATAACCTATTATGATATTATTATGAGAAGTGACAGAGTTATTACTTAACCCTTTCCCAAACGGCAAAATTTTAAGGCGGTCCAATTTGAAAGCTGCTGCAGACGACAAAGTAAATGATCACAAAAGGCCAAAATGTTTATGTTACAGCCAAGAAAATATTGAGGCAAAAGGAGAAACTGCTGGTTATCAGCAGTTTCTTCTTTAGTCTCAATGTTTTCCCAAGCCTTTTTAGCTCACCTGAGCACGAAGTGCTCAAGGTGAGCTATTGTGATCGCTTTTTGTCCGTCGTCCGTCTGTCCGTCTGTATGTCCGTCCGTCCGTACGTCCGTCCGTCCGTCCGTCCGTCTGTCAACAATTTGGTGTTTACACTCTAGCATCTACAAATATAAGCCAATCTTAACCAAACTTAATTAAAACATGTATGACCATGAGCTCTCGGATGAGTTCGAATTTTGGTCAGATCGGACTGGAAAGTCCGGAGTTATCTGCCCTTGAATGTAAAAAATAGCTACTTTTGTCATTGTTTACACTCTAGCATCTACAAATATTGACCAATCAATACAAAAGTTGGACACAATGTTGGTGACCATAAGATCTTGAATGAGTTTGATTTTGGGTCAGATCGGACCAGAAAGTCAGGAGTTATCTGCCCTCAAATTTGACAAATTTGTCGTTTTTTACCGTTTTCGACTTTGTTTACACTATAGCATCTACAATTATTGACCAATTGAGACAAAACTTTAAGACAATATTAGTGACCATAAGATCTTGGATGAGTTTGATTTTGGGTGAGATCGGACCAGAAAGTGAGGAGTTATCTGCCCATGAATGTAAAAAATATCTACTTTTGACATTGTTTACACTCTAGCATCTACAAATATTGACCAATCAATACAAAAGTTGGACACAATGTTGGTGACCATAAGATCTCGGATGAGTTTGATTTTTGGCTTGATGGGACCAGAAAGTCCCGAGTTATCTGCCCTTGAATTTGACAAAATTGTTGTTTTTGACCGGTTTCGACTTTGTTTACACTATAGCATCTGCAATTATCGACCAACCAAGACAAAACTTTAACACAATATTAGTGACCATAAGATCTTGGATGAGGTTGATTATGGGTCAGATCGGACCAGAAAGTCAGGAGTTATCTGCCCTTGAAAGAAAAAAAGCTACTTTTGACATTGTTTACACTCTAGCATAGATCTACAAATATTGACCAATATGTGCAAAAAATGGACGCAGTGTTGGTGACATTATGTAAGGTTTCGGATGAGTTTTTGTTTTGGTTTGATCGGACCAGAATGTTCTGAGTTATCTGCCCTTGAATTTGACAAAATTGCTGTTTTCGACTTTGTTTTTACTCTAACAACCACAAAATTAATGGTGACCAATCAAGACAAAACTTTGATCTTGGCTATAATGGTTAATCACCATAAGATGATGGATGAATTAGAACTTCAGCACAATTAGACAAGCAGTTTCTGAGTTATCTGCCCTTGAAATGGAAAAAAATTCTTGTTTTTGACTTTGTTTTCACTCTTTACAACCAGATACATGTATATTGACCTATAAAGAGGAAACAGGGACATAATGTTGATGACCATAAGTTTGTTCAGTCTTACTGTCACAAATATTAATTGATTCAAACATAACTCTGGCTCATATCATCTTGGTTCAGGTGAGCGATTTAGGACCATCATGGTCCTCTTGTCTATTAGGGATGTCAAAACCAGGTCTTGTTTGGGAAAGGGTTAAAACCCCTTCCAAAACAAGACTTGGTCTTGACGTCCTTAGCAGAAATAGCACGTGATGGTAATGTATTTGGAGAAAAGAAGAAAATTAGATGTGGTTGATTAGCAATTTCTCATTTTCCCTAAACATTTTCTTTGCTCTTAGGTAAACATTTTCTACTTTTGAATTTTGATTTCATTTTGTTTTGTCATCTGCAGCTGTTTCTTTCAAATTGGTCAAGCTTAATGATAATGTTGCTGTTTGGGAAAGGAATGATAGTCAAAATGTCAGTGACAAGGTCTCGTGCCTTCCGCTCTAGACCAATTCATTTTATGATCATATGGTCGCAGGTCTTCAAAAACCTTGTAACTACAGCTTGTTTAAAGCTGTAGTTACAAGCTTTTGGATAAAAAGCAGTGATATTCTTGGCCGTAAATACTGAATGATCCCTGTTCTCACGTGAATGACCTTCTATGGTATTTTATCAGCCAAATTTGTTATCGGGTGATGTTATAGTCTCGTGACCCCATCACTACTGCTTTAAACCAAATATGTTTGTGTACATAACATTTTCCCTAACAATTAATTATGTTATAGTACAGAAAACATTGAAAGAAAAGGAGAAATGCTGGTTATTATAATTAGCATTTGTCTCTTGCATCATTGTTTTCACAAGGTTTTTAGCTCATCTGAGCACGAAGTGCTCAAGGTGAGCTATTGTGATCGCTTTTTGTCCGTCGTCCGTCTGTATGTCTGTATGTCCGTCCGTCCGTCCGTCCGTCCGTCTGTCAACAATTTGGTGTTTACACTCTAGCATCTACAAATGTAAGCCAATCTTAATCAAACTTTGGTCAAAACATGTATAACCATGAACTCTCGGATGAGTTCGAATTTGGGTCAGATCGGACCAGAAAGTCCAGAGTTATCTGCCCTTGAATGTAAAAAATTGCTACTTTTGACATTGTTTACACTCTAGCATCTACAAATATTGACCAATCAATACAAAAGTTATACACAATATTGGTGATCATAAGATCTCGGATGAGTTTGATTTTGGGTCAGATCAGATTAGAAGGTCAGGAGTTATCTGCCCTTGAATTTGACAAAATTGTCGTTTTTGACCGTTTTCGACTTTGTTTACCCTATAGCATCTACAATTATTGACCAATCAAGACAAAACTTTAAGACAATGTTAGTGACCATAAGATCTTGTATGAGTTTAATTTTGGGTGAGATTGGACTAGAAAGTCAGGAGTTATCTGCCCTTGAATGTAAAAAATAGCTACTTTTGACATTGTTTACACTCTAGCATCTACAAATATTGACCAATCAATACAAAAGTTAGACACAATGTTGGTGACCATAAGATCTCGGATGAGTTTGATTTTTGGTTTGATCAGACCAGAAAGTCCTGAGTTATCTGCCCTTGAATTTGACAAAATTGTCGTTTTTGATAGTTTTCAACTTTGTTTACACTATAGCATCTACAGTTATTGACCAATCAAGACAAAACTTTAAAACAATATTAGTGACCATAAGATCTTGTATGAGTTTGATTTTGGGTCAGATCGGACTAGAAAGTCAGAAGTTATCTGCCCTTGAATGAAAGAAGCTACTTTTGACATTGTTTACACTCTAGCATAGATCAACAAATATTGACCAATCTATACAAAAATTGGATACAATGTTGGTGACCTTATATTAGATTTCGGATGAGTTTTTGTTTTGGTTTGATTGGACCAGAATGTCCTGAGTTATCTGCCCTTGAATTTGACAAAATTGCTGTTTTCAACTTTTTTTTACTCTAACAACCACAAAATTAATGGTGACCAATCAAGACAAAACTTTGATCTTGGATATAATGATT
The DNA here is from genome assembly GCA_963680895.1 of Fragum sueziense. NCBI lineage: Eukaryota > Metazoa > Mollusca > Bivalvia > Cardiida > Cardiidae > Fragum > Fragum sueziense. Next base: position 30,625 of record CAVMGG010000718.1, read on the forward strand.
AATCACCATAAGATCATGGATGAATTTGAACTTGAGCACAATTACTCGTAGACAAGCGGTTGCTGAGTTATCTGCCCTTGAAATGGACAAATTCTCATTTTTGACTTTGTTTACACTCTTTACAACCAGATATATTGACCTATAAAGAAGAAACAGGGACATAATGTTGATGACCATAAGTTTGTTTTCAGTCTTAATGTCACAAATATAAATTGATTCAAACATAACTGTGGCTCATATCATCTTGGTTCAGGTGAGCGATATAGGACCATCATGGTCCTCTTGTCCTAATAGGGTCATTAAAACTGTCAACTCTTTTAACTTATAATGCATAACCAGACCAAATAAATTTTAAGCTCGTCCAAATTGGAAGATGTTGCAGAGGACATTTTGAATGTGACAAAACTTAAAAATTTTACAACTTTTTGGTTAAAAAACATTGTAGAAAATGAAGAAATTGCTTGTCACAAGCAATTTCTTCATTTTCCACAATGTTTTCCAAAGCCTTATAAGTTATATAGGGTGTCAAAAGGAGTCATCATGCGGTTATGGGTTAGAGCATGAATCCTGTTCACGTGAATGACCTAAAATGGTTGTTCTCATCAATATTCATGAGTGACGGTGACCCACTGCCTTTTGCAATCAAATCTGTCAGTTTTGACCAGTCCAAGAATTTGGCAGGTTGAGTTTGACCATTTCAGTTACCCAAACAATCATCAATGGCAATGACAACTCTTAAATCATGAGTGATGAAATCTTTCAGTTTGGGATCTTTGAGTGGAGAGAAAAAAGTGGACAAATATTTTCTCTTTTCCACTAAATAGATCTATGACGTACTGTAGTCTTTTGAAATCTTTAGATAAAATTTTAAGAATATCTCTTTACTTCAACTGTTACTTCGTCCATTGAAAGAGCTTTAGTCTTGATATTTGTTGTCTGGGAATTCGGGAAAGGATTATTTAAGATCCAAGAAGTGTTTGAACTTTCATGCCTATGTCTGATGTCTTGTATTTGAACTTTTAGTGATAGGGCTTTCCGATTCCACAATGTTATGAAATGTATACTGAGTGATCTTTCTCACGAAGATCAAGGTTGTCGAATGAGATAAAATAATTGTACAGTCGACACTCGTTATGTTGACAATTAATAAGTCGAATTTCCGCTTAAGTCGAAGTTCAAATCTTGTCCCGTCCTCATCAATGGACATAAATTTTTCAAACAAAATAATTTCGAACTGAATATAGCTATTGAAATATGGTAGGAAATGGATAGAAATTGCTCGAGACGAGCAATTTCTTTCCTTTTCCTACTATATTTCAATAATAGTCATACTTGATTAGTTTAAAAAACAGTCAAATATCAACTTTATCGAAGCGGAACAAAATCGGATGAGTCAAACTCTGGATATGTTGAGGTATTTTTACGGCCCCTCCGACATCGACACAAGGTGTGTCGACTGTATTGTCCCAGGACCCTCTTTTCATAAAAAACCTTGTAACTACAGCCTGTTTTAACCCATTACCAGACGGCAAAATTTTAGCCTAGTCCAAACTCATAGGTGCTGCAGACGACAATGTCCATCGAACAAAATTAACATTTTTTCGTCTTTCTTGGTAGAAAATATTGTGGGAAATGAAGAAATTGCTTGTCCCAAGCAATTTCTTCATTTTCCACAATGTTTTCCAAAGCCTTTATTTTGTGGGGCGTCCAAAAGCGTCAATGTGTGGGAAAGCGTTAAGTTTTCAAAAGGAGTCAATGTTTGGTAATGGGAAAATGGGTAAAGACTGTACTTGACTGATGACTGTACTTTAATTGTTTGATGATTCAAACATTGATTCTATTTTTCCAACAGATGTAAAGGTTTCTTCAAAAGGACTGTTCAAAACAAGCGAGTGTACACCTGTGTTGGAAGTGGGGACTGTATTATAAATAAAGCACAGAGAAACAGATGTCAATTCTGCAGATTCAAGAAATGTCTTCATTCTTCAATTATTTAATGAGTTAAATATTAATTTTGTTCTATTTCATGTACAGATGTAAAGGTTTCTTCAAAAGGACTGTCCAAAACAAGCGAGTGTACACTTGCGTTGGAAGTGGGGACTGTATTATAAATAAAGCACAGAGAAACAGATGTCAATTCTGCAGATTCAAGAAATGTCTTCATTCTTCAATTATTTAATGAGTTAAATATTAATTTTGTTCTATTTCATGTACAGATGTAAAGGTTTCTTCAAAAGGACTGTCCAAAACAAGCGAGTGTACACTTGCGTTGGAAGTGGGGACTGTATTATAAATAAAGCACAGAGAAACAGATGTCAATTCTGCAGATTCAAGAAATGTCTTCAAGCAGGGATGGTGCTGGCCGGTAAGATTATGCTTCAAGTTAAACTCATTCACTAAAGACAGCTTTCCAAATTGACAGTTGATGCAAACAACAAAATACTTGGAATGTACATTTAATTTTAGTGTTCATCAATGCATTGATGAATTTTACCTTTAAAAAATCAATTACAGCAACTGTTAACTTATCTTAAGACATCTTTTAATCCAGTGCAAAAATATGAAAATTTGGAATATTGCCAATTGAAAGTTTCTGCAGACAATGAAAAAGAAATTATAGGATTTGTGTACAATATAGCAGAGAATATATTAAAGCAAAAGGAAAAAATAATGGTTATAAAGATAAGACATTGCTGGAAATGTTTATAAAAATGTATCATATTTTGTGTTTACAGCTGTCCGTGAAGATCGTATGCCAGGGGGACGTAACTCTGGAGAGGTGTATAACCTTTATAAGGTATGTGGATATCTCAACCTGTCTCATGCTGTTCACATTATTTTCCTGCTGTGACCAATGTTTTGGCAGACAGTATAGACTAAGATCAGCCTGCACAGCCATGCAATTTGATCTTAACCTAAACTGCCTGCTTTCTGCTGAATTATTGTAGCCAAAACTTCAGAAAAATTTCTTGAAATGCTTCTTAAGTTGGCAATTTGTTCGAAATGAAATTTAAAGTCAGTAGGGTTAGGTTTAAGTTGAAAGAATATGTTTCCTTGTTAAAATAATCAGTTTAATCTAACTTTTAAATTACATGTACAATGCCAATCAGACTGCATTTAAGCACAGGCTGATTTTGGAAAGATAGCAGTCTCAAATACCATTCTGCTCATTCATTAAGTTTTAGGTTCAATTATAGAATTTATAGCATGAAAAGTATCAATAAAATTAGTTTTCCTCTTTTCTCTCAAAGCTTTTACATATAGGACATCAAAACCAGAACTTCTTTAGAAAAGGGATAATATATGTACTTTAATTTTCACAGGTGAAATACAAGAAACACAAGCGAGGTTGTGGGGATGGTCGAATACTGAAACAGCGAGTTGCGAGAATCGTAACAACCGAGTCAAACAACATCAAAATCGAGCCCGTCAAACCCAGCAATCATTACAGAGAATTTCTACAGGTCCCACAGTACGGAAAGGAGGCGATCAACTCGTCATCGTCCTTCCACTCGTTTGTCAGTAACACGCTGACGTCGCCCAGCTATTCTCACTCGTACCCGCCATACTCTAAATTCATGAACACCGACTCTCAACACTCGGTGTCCAGCTCGGTGGTCTACTCACAGAATCAGTATTTGGAGGCTGGGAGCCAGGATTTACGTATCCATGGTGATTATTCGTCACAGAGGAGAAATCATTATTACCAGCATGAAATGTCTCCTGGGAGGGGTCATTATTCACCACAAGATTTATCCCCGTCTGGTAGACATTATAGTTCTGAAATGCCTTCTCCGGTTAGCTCAGGCTACTCACATAGTAGAAATATGTCGTACAGTGAGGACAGTATGTACGCAGGTCAAGGTCATTTGAGTTATGAACAATCCTCTCCAAGGGAGGGAACTCACGCTAGACCAGTCAGTGTAAATCAGTGGACTGGTTCAGGGAATGATGTAAATATGAGTGAACGGGGACTCAGTCAACAAATGGTGGACAATGACTCTGAAAACAGAGATAGTGTACATAGTAAAAACAGGAGTGGTTCTGTGAATGAGCATAATACAAATCATGTGACCCCACAACATAGGGTGGATGGTGAGGAACAAAGGACAAATACTGTGTATGATCTGATCAGAAAACGTAAACATACAGCTGTGGAAGCTGCAAGTTACATGGACAGATCTAAAGGAAGTACACAAACTGAGACTGGGATACCTGTCAGTAAGAGATATAGACTGGATACACGAGAAGTAGATTCTCGGGAAAGACGGACATTGTCAACAGCAAACCAGGGACAGCGATCAACTCATCAGATATTACAGCGTATGTTACAGGACGGTGACTTTAATTACGTCCCGCCATTCATGTCAGGTTCACACGCGAGCAATGACTCTCAGGCTCGGAAAACTCAGTCAGAGGAAACAAACAATGGACAGCATAAATTCTCTACAAACAAACACAACAAGTACCAAAGTTTGTTGGAACAAAGTCGACAAATTGCGAGCAGTTTCTCAGACGTGGACAGACTATTACAGTGTGATTCACTTTTGGATATTTCTGACTTGTTTGATGCTAAAGAGTTAGTGGGAAACACTAAGGAAGGAATTACTAAAACTCTGTGTACGCTTGGAGATAAAATCGTGAGCCGACTTGTTGACTGGATGAAACAGTTACCATTTTATCGTGAGATCCCGATTGAGCTGCATTCCGAGTTTCTGTCAAACAAGTGGAATGAGCTGATACTGTTGATTACGACGGCCTACAAAGCTGTGCGAGGTGCCAGAATAAAGGGTGTGTCCCCTGAACAGTTGTTCCACGCGAACATGAAACATATTCAGGTAATTATATTGTCGTCTTTCAAGAAAAACCTTGTAACTGTAGCTTGACACTTGTTTTTTGTTGAAAACAGCGATATATGTTATATTTGATATGGGGAATAGATTTCTAAGTGAAATTTTAGATTAATGTAAATTTCCTATCATACACAGTTAAAATTTAGATCAGTCTAATTTGAAAGAAGCTGCTGCCTAGGAAATGAATGCAAACAAAAATTAATAATTCTGATTTAAGAGAAATTTTCTTCTTATACAAAACATTTACGTAGGAAGTAGGAAGTCATCCCAAAATTTGGTTTCATTCTCAAAAACTTTTACTTTCTGATTCCTTCATTCAGGGCCATCTTGAGCAGATGTTCCACAAAGAATTTACCAGCACAGATCTAGAGAGAGAGGTTGGACAGCTGATGAGGATCATCTCTAACTTGATGCATGGCTTCATGGACATGGGTCTCTCACAGCCTGAATATGTGTGTCTACAAGTCATCCTGCTGCTTAATCAAGGTGAGTAATTTAAAAATTTACATAGAGGTGTCAAATGGAGTCATTGTTCCAATACGGTCATTTTTACGGTCATATTATAAATGACGTCAAAAGGTGTCACTGTTCCACAAGAATCATTTCTAACTTAATGCATGGGTTCATGGACATGGGTCTGTCACTGCCAGAATATGTGTGTCTGCAAGTCATCCTACTGCTTTATCAAGGTTAGTACTTAAATAGTTTATGTTGTGGGTGTCAAAAGGCGTCAAAGGTTCACAAGATAGGACAGCTGATAAGAATCATTTCTAACTTGATGCATGGGTTCATGGACATGGGTCTGTCCCAGCCAGAATATGTGTGTCTACAGGTCATCCTACTGCTTAATCAAGGTTGGTACATGTGTGTTATGTACCTTTATCCTTTGTTTACTACCATCAAAGTGCAAAAAATGAAAAATTCCATTCATTTGAAATTGTCATCGGCAACATCTTTTGAATTGGACCAGTCTAAAAATTTGCAATCAGGCAATGAATGGGTTAGAAGCATAAAAAGTGTCATTGTTCCCAAGGATCAATTCTAACCTGATTCATGGGTTTACGGACATGTTTCTCTCACAGACTATGTGTCTAAAAGTACAGTCCTGTTAATGAGAATTACAAATTATTATTGTCTTCACAAGAAAGTATTTTAAAAGTGGCAAAATTTGAAGTTATCAAATATACACATTTTTGTAGTAAATTCCCGTCAATATTCTAAGAAAAAGTAGGGAAATCCTTCTGTTTTGGAGAAAAGATTGTTTCGATAGATGTAGCTGAAACAACCTATATATTGAATACATGTATCATAATTTCTATTTCCAGACGGATCAAGTCCCAACGAGATCGTGAATCGTATACAGGACCATTACAGCGCTGCGCTGGATCGTTACATCAGCGCGCACTTCCCTGACCAGCCTAACAGATACGCGGAACTGTTACTATGGTTACCACAAATACAGACTGCCTCCGCGCTACTGATCAAAAGTAAAATGATCTATATTCCCTTTATTCTCAACCATTGAATTTTGAATGTCATTGACTTTGTGATTAACAACAGACAACAAAAAGTTACATTTGCCCAATTTCATGTGCTTTAATCAAGTGACTGTTGTGAACAGAATAAATGATGGCGCTTTGAAAAGTGGAAAAATTATAGAAGTTACGGGAAAAGTACTGATTGAGGAAGATTCATGGTAAAGACCCTCGTCTAAACTGGGAAATTTCGGTCCTGTCCTGTTTGAAAGGAATTGCAGTTAACAAAATAATTGATTTGAACCATGTCAAAAGTAAAAAAAAATGTATGTAATGGCTAAGAAAACATTGAGGGAAAAGAAGAAATTGCTGAGTATCAGCAATTTCTTCTTTTTCGTCAATGTTTTCTCAAACCATTTCTACTGAGGAAGACAAAGCCAAGCCTTGTTTGGAAACGGGATACTATTGGTGCATATATCCCTTGATTTGTTTGTAAATCATGTAAAAAGCATAATGTTTGTTAATTGTACATATATTTGATATATATTTATCTGTTATTATTGAAAAAGAATTTATTACCTTGAGCATGGCTCATATTGTTTTAGACTATTACCACATGATAACCCCTTTTGATGCCCAACATTAACCCTTTCCCAAACAAACCTGGTTTTGACGTCCCTAATAGAAACTGCTTGGGAAAACATTGAAACAAAAGAAGAAACTGCTGATAACCAGCAGTTTCTCCTTTTGTCTCATTATTTTCTATGCCATATTTTACACAAATCTTATCTTAGATAACATCCATTTTGTCATTTGTAGCTGTTTTCGAAGTGGATAACCATAAAATTTTGTCGTTTGGAAAAGGGTTAACAAGTTAAAGGGTTTGGAAACCATCATGGAAAACGAAGAAATTTCTTGTTCGTAACAAGCAATTTCTTCATTTTCCACACTCTTTTCCAAAGTATTGATCTTGTTAGTGCAAAACAACTTCTTCATTTCCCACAATGTTTTCTATTAAGAAAGTAATGTAAAGAAACAAATGTATTCTTTTAATCCAACTGAAATTTTTGTCCGCAATATCTTTGATTCTGGACAAGTTTAAAGTTTTGCTGTCTGTTAATGGATTAAAAGTTAAAACCATTACCACTCAATCTGGAGTACATGTCCCAGTGAAGGGAAAAAGCTATGAGAAAAGGAAAATGTTATACACATCAATATTTTCTTGCATTCTCTACCTCTTTACCAGAATCTCATGGTTTGACATAAATTAATCTGTTTAACACAGCTTTCATTTTTGAGCAGTCTGAAATGCTTTCTTCTTGTAGTAAACAGATTTTGAATTATTTCTTGAGATCTAAAGGTTAAAAAGCATTCTTATCATTTCAATGTCACGCCCGTAGGAAGCAATTTCATATTTGGGTGGCTGAAGCCCCTGTGTCTGAAGATGGGGGGGGGGGGGGGGGGGGGGGCTAAATTGGTTTTTCGGTAAACTTTCAGTGTAAAATACAGAAAATTCCGCATTTTTGACCAACTTTGGGGGGGGGGGGGGGGCTAAGCTCCGCCCTAGCCCCTCTGTTCCTACGGGCCTGAGTGTTGAATAAGATACTTTGAAAGTTTAGTACAAAACTATTCAAAAGGAAAGAGATATTGTACTAGTATTTAGCCATTGGACAGTTGAGAAATTTCATTAATTGTTCTCCAAATCCTTTGTTGTGTGGGTTTCATAAAACTATTCTAATGAGTACCTTCAACACAGGGTTTAGATTTAATTTAACAAACTCGGAATGTCTTAACCCCCTCTTTTCAACTCTTTCTATTATTGAATTTTAAATTATAAATAGAATTTGCGTCCGGTGATGAAATGTGACAATTAAATACAATGAGCCATATTGGCTATCATAGTTTACTCTTCCTTGTGTACCTGCGTTTTGCTCATTTTCCATAATGTTTTATATTCTGATTTGGTTACTCATTAGTTTTAAGCCTTTCCCAAAAATGGGATGTTTTAGAGTTGGCTATTGTGAAAGGTGTGCAAACCAAAAACATGTATGTAAAAAGTAGATAATAATGTAATTCGTGGCAAAAGAAACATGGATGGAAAAGGGGAAATTATTTTCATCTTAAGTATTTCACTGTTTTCCCCCCAAATATTTGTACCAGGTCAAAACCATGTCTTGTTTGGGAAAAGTGATAAAACTGCAGAAAAATATTGTGGAAAAAGAGAAAGATAGCAGGTACTTGTTATTACTGTTGTTATAGTATGAAAACAAAGTTTTGTTTTGTTGTTGTTATTTGTAATGTGCTGCACCAAGTTGAAAAAGTGTGATACTCTTGTTAAATAAACTTACATGATTATCAAGCAAAATATGTGTACTTTCTTCTCAATGGTTTCCTGTAGAGGTACAGCCCATCTCATTTGTTTACCCTTTCCCGACGACAAAAATTTAGTATGGTCTAATTTGAAAGTTGCTGCAGACGACAAAATGGACATTGAAAAAGAAAGGATTTTGTACGATATAGTTAAGAAAATATTGAGACAAAAGGAGACTGCTGCTTATCAGCAGTTTCTTCTTTTGTTTCAATGTTTTCTCAAGCCTACTTACATGATTATCAAGCAAAATATGTGTCCTTTCTTCTCAATGTTTTCCTGTAGAGATACTGCCGGTGTCATTTGACACAATCCTTTCTTGTCATATACAGTCGACACTCGTTTTGTCGAAGTCAGAGGGGCAGTCAAAATACCTCGACATATCCGGAGTTCGACTCATCCGATTTATGTTTAGTTTCGACTTGAATGACATTTGATCATTTTTGTTGCTCATCAAGAGAGTTCATAATTGAAATATAGTAGGGAAATGAAAGAAATCGCTCGAGACGAGCAATTTCTATCATTTTCCTACTAAATTTCAATGGTCATATTTATTACGATTTTTTTGTTTAAACTTTTTTATGTCCATTGGTGAGGACGGAGTTAGACTTTTATGTCGACTGTATGGCAAAAGATTATAACATCATGACTATATACACCATGTAGCCCAAGAAATGTCTACCGTTTGTCTTGCGACCAAGAAGTTCTTAGTTCGATCTTCGGTAGGCCTCATCTTCGCAAGCCAAGGGTTCTACCTCCACTTTGTTCCTTACGAACCCTTGGTCGCCCGCTTCTATAGAAATCGAAAGTACCGCCGCGTTGTTTTCGGTTTGACAAAGAGGGCTTGTAAAGTGTGTTTTGATTTGATAATAGGAAAGTTATCGCGTCCAATGAAATCGCACGGCGGTACTTTAGATTTCCATAGAGGCGAGCGGCCAAGGGTTCGTAAGGAACAAAGTGTAGGCAGAACCCTTGGCTTGCGAAGATGCGGTAGGCCTATGAGTAGCTGTCATTGTCCTTTGGCTTTTCATTTGCTAACACATTCGACGAAAGCACTTGTGCAGTTTCCAGCATGTTTATTCAAGTCCAAATGACCTGGCAGAGCATCTTGACCCTTTCACAAACAAAACCTGGTTTTGACGTCCCTAATAGAAAAGGCTTGGGAAAACATTGAGACAAAAGAAGAAACTGCTGATAACCAGCAGTTTCTCCTTTTGTCTCAATATTTTCTGTGCCATATATATTTCACACAAATCCTATCTTTAATAACATTTATTTTGTCATCTATGGCGGTTTTTGAAGTGGATCACCCTAAAATTGTGTCGTTTTGGGTTAAGCCAATAGTTAGCTATGCTCTGTCAGGTCATAGCAAGGTTTATAACTTGGGATCAAGGTCACAATCAAGTGGAAGACATTAATTTTGTTACACAAACATCGGTAAACAGTTTGTGTCAAAGATGTTTATTGTCCCATATCTAATCAACGACCGGGTTCGGCGCAAGGAATAATAGTAGGCCTAATAATAATATTATTATTATTCTCCAGCAAGATTAACCCGGGACATCTGCATATGTAATGAACCCACCTCGGCAATGTCTTGTTAAGACGCTCAACTAACGCATTTTGGACACGAAAATTAAGTTGTTCCTTTTTAATTTGGGTGGACAATAACAATATTAATGGTGATGATGATAATAATAAAACACCTTCAGAAAACAATGAGAGAAAGGAAGTAAAGTTGATAACCAGCATGTATTTCGTTTCCCTGAATGTCCTATTTTTGTAATGCCTTTCAAATTGGAACCGTCCAAAAATATGTCGTCTGGTAATCGGTTAACCCATTACCAAACGACAAAATTTTAGGATGGTCCAAATTGAAATTTCCTGCAGACGACAATTTCAAGTGAATGGAATTTTTATTTTTTAGGTCTTTTTTGGATGAAAACATTGTGGGAAATGAAGAAATTGCTTGTCACAAGCAATTTCTTCATTTTCCACGATGTTTTTCTATGGCCATTATTTTTAGAGGAGTCAGAGTCATTGTGCAGTAATGGGTTAAACAACAACATCAACGACCGGTTTATTGAACCATTTCTGTTTTATTTTCTGAGTACCAAAAGGTGACAAAGATAATAATAACATCATTGCTTTTCTTCAAAAATCTCGTAACTGCAGCTTAAAACAAGCTGCAGTTACGAGGATTTTTAAGAAAAGCAACGATATAGTTAATTGATATCAAATCATCAATGGGTCCATGGTCAGTCACCTCAATCAAGATATGTGATACAGCGTCAATTAACCCCATTAGTAGGCATAACATTCGAAAATGTCGCAACTTAAAGCCTACATCTTATTTGTGCTGTATAATAAATGCCGTGCGATGTACTTGTTCCCGCCAAAGTATTAGCCTTCATAGATCTAGACCATACCCATTTTGTATTAGCCTTATATCATGTATTAGGTTAGATTGATATGGGACAAAGGAGATGGGGGTTCCATTTTATCAAGAAGCCCAAACAGTGACGAACAGTCGGACAAACACAATCATAAAATTCTACTACACATGCATAGACCCCCGACCTGTCTATTTTACTAGCTTAATATCACGGTGGGGATTGTGCATGATGGGATGGATAACGAATACGGACAAAATAATCTCGATTCTGATAAGATATTTTGCAATAACTTCCTTATTTGCGCGTCAATCTTCAAAAGGTTTGTTGCATGTACCCCTCCTTACCGAGCTCTTTTATCGGATGTATGACATATTAGATAACTCATAATGCTTTTTCCGAAATATTGTCCCAACCGACAAGAAAGCGAAATGGTAACGACTACGGCCAAATTAACCACGCTTTAGGTAAGAATTTGTGCAATAACTTTCTTATTTCTGCGTCAATTTTCATGCAGTTTGTTGCATGTACTCCGTCTCACTGGGCCCTTTTCTCAGATGCATTACTTATCTGGAAAATCCTTGTACTTTTCTCAAAAACCGATCCCAACCGACTAGGAAAAGGGCCTGACAAACAAACAAGTCATATATGTGAGGAAAGAGCTCAGTAATGCGGGGTACATGCAACAAACCGCTTGAAAATTGACGCAGAAATAAGAAAATTATTGCACAATTTCTTACATGAAGCGAGGAAAATTTGACCGTATTCGTTATCCACCCCATCATGCACAATCCCCACCGTGAATATACTCACAATGTAAAATTATGTTCCTATAAATGCGATAACGAGGAATGTGCTTTAATTTTGACGGGTTGGTCTGAATGTCATGCTTCTGAAAACTAATATGTTACCGCCTATCGCAATTGTCTTGTGATATCGCATCAACAGTTTCCATCGTTTGCAGATAGATAATAAACATACCTTTCAAGTCGAGTGCGTCTAAAAGTGTTTTCGTTTTGGGAAAAGGTTAATAATGTAAGTGAAGACATAGGCATGATAGGCCTAAATGTAAATTTTCGAAAACTAAGTCAGAGAGACAGACACAGACAGATAGATAAACAGATAGGCATAATCTTCCAATAGGCTACCCACTACCAGATGGCAAAATTTCTGATTGTTCCAAATTCAAAGATGCTGCAGACGACAATTAAATCTGAATGAAAATTTACATTTTTTGTGTAGAAAATATTGTGGGAAATGAAGAAATTGTTTGTCACAAGCAATTTCTTCATTTTCCACAAAGTTTTCCAGAGCCATTTTCTTCTAGGGTGTCAAAACGCGTCATTAGGCCTAATCAGTAATGGGTTAAGGCCTAATTCTAGTTAATCAGCCCATCAATGAAAGCGAAAAAATTAGTAGCCGAGTGAGAGGTACAGACAGACAAACATATAGAAATAAAGAGAAAGAGAAAATTTGTTCATCTTTCAATTGATTGATCAGTCTTTTTATTGATCAATTCGATTGAATGAATGTTCGATTGGTTGAATGAATGTTTCGTTGATTGAATGATTGATTGACTAAAATGCATGTTTGATTGATTGATCGATCTCGAATGAGTGAATTGATTGATCGAGTTGATTGATCGGTCGATCGATTGATCGATCGATCGATCGATCGATCAATCGATTTAAGCCCTTTGTAGTTACTATAGTTAGGCCCTATTTGCTATTATAGTTAGCACGGATGTTGTTGACATTCAAGAAACCGCACATGTTGAAAAACACGATATAGAAAATCAAGGTTAGGCCGTCAACTTGAGGCGACAATCTATTTATAGACTTGCGGCACATTTTCTGTAATGTGGAAGCGGATCGATTCCATGTGAATAGGAACCGATCACATGGACCAGAGCGTGATTTCTTCTCTATCCGAGTGTTGTTGTTTCTAAGCCGGACGACAATATTTTGGGTTGTTCCAATTTGAAAGGAGTTGCAGACGACAAAGTCATTGTTAGGCTATAAAACGCATGATAATTGGTCATTTAGCATGGGAAGAATAAGAGAAAAGGAGAAATTGCTGATTATCAGCAATTTCTTCTTTTTCCTCAATACTTTTCAAAGTTCACTCTGTGGGAAACGTCTAAACCAGGTCTTGTTTGGACTAGTCTAATTTGAAAGCTGATGCCGACGATGAAATAAATGATGTAATATATCTATAGATTAAGGGGGAATGCTCCAGTTTTTCGGAACACTCGGTCTTTTCTGTAGTAAATTAAATGTTTCGTACCAATATGTTTCGCTACCATATTTTTTTAATAATATAACACATCATTACAATTTACCATTTTCGAAGGTAAAAGTGTATTTATTATGCGAAAATGATTTCCTCAAGTTGGAAATCGATTATTTAGAGCAAGACAGTCGTATATGTGTATGCAGTTACCACTGTTTTGTGTCATTTTATTCATATGTAGGCCTAGCTGATGAAAATTGCTGTAATTCACTAATAAGTGCGCTGACCTATACATTTTCTTTTTGAATTATTACCAGGACATGATGTTTAATACAATGAGGGAGTTTTATCAAAATCTATTAGGTAGAACTTGAAATATTTCCAAAAATATGCAAATTTTGACATAAAACACTCCAGCTTCGTTGATCTAACCCAACACGTGATCATGCTGTTTTATACATTTACGCGTTTAAAGTACCACATATTTAGGGTTTTCTGTTCTTATTAAATGTAAGACGTTACTTCAAATCCGTTTTCGGGACTAAACGATGAATATATGTAGCATTTTATTAGCATTTTAGTGACCTTGGACAGGTGCAAGAAATTGCGCATTTTATCGATGTAGACCTGTGTATGTGTGATACGAGTGCCTATAAAATTCAAACAACATCGCTGACCTTCCATTTTTATTAGCTCACCTGAGCACGAAGTGCTCAAGGTGAGCTATTGTGGTCGCTTTTTGTCCGTCGTCCGTCCGTCCGTCTGTCCGTCTGTCCACAATTTGTTGTTACCACTCTAGCATCCACAAATATTGACCAATCTTGACTAAACTTGGTCAAAACATGTATGACCATAAGTTCTCGGATGATTTAGATTTTGAGTCAGATCGGACCAGGAAGTCCAGAGTTATGTGCCCTTGAACGTCAAAAATGGCTAGTTTTGACTTTGTTACCACTCTAGTATCTACAAATATTGACTAATCTTGACCAAACTTAGTAAAAATATGTATGACCATAAGTTCTCAGATGAGTTTAATTTTGAGTCAGATCGGACAAGGAAGTCCGGAGTTATGTGCCCTTGAACATCATAAATGGCTAGTTTTGACTTTGTTACCACTCTGGCATCTACAAATATTGACCAATCAAGACAAAATTTTGCTACAATGTTGGTAACTATAAGATCTTGGATGAGTTCGATTTTTAATGTGATAGGAGCAGGAAGTCTGGAGTTATGTACCCTTGAATTTGACAAAATTGCTGTTTTAGACTTTGTTTACATCTACATCTACATTTATTGACTAATCAAGACAAATTTGGTCACAATGTTAGTGACGATAAGATCCTTAATGAGTTACATTTTCAGCTTGATTTGGCCAGAAAAACAAGAGTTATTGGCCCTTTAGTTTCATAAAATTACCGTTTTCGACTTTATTTTCTCTCTAACAATCAAATATGGACCAATCAAGACACAACTCGGTCGCAATGTTGGTGACCACAATATTTTAGATGTTTTAATTTGTCAGATTGATTAGACTAAAAAAAACAGAGTTGTGTGCCCTTGAGGGTTACACAATTGCCGGTTTCGACATAGTTTTCTCTCAAACAGCAATAAATATTAACCAATAAAAAAACTTAGACATAACGTTGATGAGAATATCTTTATCAGAACAGAGTTATGTGCCCTTTACTGTGACAAAATTGTTGTTTTCTTCCACTTTGTTTTTACTGTAACAGCTACAAATATTGATCATTCAAGATTATGAAAGCAGTTTTCAGCTGGATCATAATCTCGCATCTTAAATTATGTGCTCTTGAACTTGAAAACATTGTGACTTTCATTCTATCTAGGTGCAGGTGAGCGATTAAGGACCATCATGGTCCTCTTGTTTTATTTTTCAATTGGTAATAACATGTAATTTCAACATACAAAATATAAATAAATTCTATTATTGGGAAAAAATTTAGGAAACTGGAGCATTCCCCCTTAATATCATAGAAAATATTGAGAGGAAAGTGGGAAATGCTGTTGATCAGTATTTTCTTCTTTGTCTCTAGCCTGTGTTTTCACAAATTAAGTTTATTGCGAATTTCGTTTTAAAATGGTTTTACCCGGCCTATCATCCGATAGCTGGATCTAGGCCTATTTGAAACTGGTCTAAAGCCAAAACAATCGCAATTTAATTATTTAACCATTCAAGACAATTTTTTGTTTGACTGGTCCAAATTCAAAAAATTAGATTCAAACGAAATAACTTACGTTAATAGGAAACGATTTTATCCAGTTAATCATGACGTAAATTCGGACAAACAAATAGTATTTCGTAGGTGTTGTTATAAAATCTCGTAACTACGGCTTTATTCAAGCCGTAGTTACGAACTTTTGTAACAACACCGACGTTTTATCAAAACATAACGGTAAACCCAATCTATTTTAGCACAAAATTGATTGCCATTAAAGCAAACAGTATGCCTACATCCAGTTTTGAGCTATAGGGCCTATAACAGTGGAAGCTTAGAACAATTTTAAGTCAAATGAATAAAATGCCGATAAGCGGCATTTTCTTCGTTTGCCATGATATTACTTCTAGCGCAGTGGCGTAGGAAGGTTTATAATATTGGGGGGCCAAACGTTCAAGTAAATGGAAATATGGGTGTATTATGGGGGTCATGGGGGCAGGCCCCGTATCCAAATTATTGGGGGGCAGACCCCCCTGGCCCCCTCTTCCTACGCCTATGTAGCAACATCCATTTTGTCGTCTATAACAGCGCTCACATTGGGTCGTCCAAGGTCTTTTAGGGAAAGCGTTAGAAAAGCACCCGAAGTAGCTAATTTACGCATCAGACAAACGTAAAAAGATATTTCAAAATATATGGAATGACAGCCCGTGATGCTGTAATCCGAGTTTTCTTTGATGAAAATTCGCTCCTTGATATTTGGATGTCGCTATTTACGACATCCAAATATCAAAGAGCGAATTTTTATCAGAGAAGACTCGAATAAATGATGCTGATAGCTAATGTTGTAGGCATACGCATTCACATCGTCAGCATTTTCGTCATTGTCCCAATATTTTCCAAATTGAGCATTTTCTATTCTGGACGTAGGCCACCAGTCTAATTCTAGGTTCACCTTTATAATTATACAAGTCATCCGATCGTCCAATCAGATGGCTTGTTTTGTAATTGTGCTTAAGACATTCGATTTAGAATTTTCTGTAAATGCGGGCTCAGTTCATGTTTGGGAAAGGAATTTACATTGCCACACTGAGACGCCTTTTGACTACCCATAAGATGAAAACGTTTTTGAAAATGAAGAAATTGCTTGTAAAAAGCAATTTCTTCATTTCACCAACGTTTTCTATCCAGAAAGACAAAGAATGTAAAATTTTCATTCGCTTATAATCGTTGTTGTCTGCTACATCTTTGAATTAGGAACTGTCTAGAATTTTGCAGTCTGGTAATGGATAAAATAGTGGAGCCTTGAGAAAGGTTATTATTGTTGTACGTTCCGTTCTATTAGCAGACCTTCAATGTCGCTAATGAACGTTTCAATGCTATGAGCGAATGTGTGTAGCAGGTAGGGAAAATTCACATTGAAAAACATGTGTGAAATGAATTCACGTTCCTACATCCGAGGTTTTTAAGTCAAAACAACACGGTGGGGGAATGACATGGCGTCCGGTACAATTTCAGGAAATCTTCGATAATTCTGTGACCGACTTGAATTCCGTTTGACGTACCGAAACTTAAAATTGCAAGGTTTTTGCTAGTTGTGGCATTTAAAAAATTTCCGATAAAAAAGTTATTGGCGATCAAGTAAACTTTTTATTTGATGGCCAAAAAATTTTCATCAGCTGGTATTTCCAATATCTCGCATCGAACAAATCAATGACTTTTACCCCTTTTCTGCTTCAGACCTAATTGGAAAACATGAGACAACAGGAGAAAATGCTGATAACAGGCACTTTCTCTCAATGCTTTCCATGCAACTAATAGCAAAATATCATTGAGATTTTAGTTTTGTGTTTTACTTTATTCGTTGCCCTTTTAACATCAATTTTGTCGTCTGTGTTTGAATTTTGACAGGTCAAACTACTGGTATTTGACCAAACAATATCGGGTTTGGTGACGATTCCGATCAAGCAAGCTCGGTTTAAGCATTGATAGAAAAGAAGTTTAGAATGGGCTTAACAGGCATTTTCTCCCATGAAAATCAACAATTTCTCTCGTACAATGGGTGTTGATTATGATAAAAATCATTTACAATATGGCAAAGAAAATATTAAGGCAAATAGAGAAAATGCTGGTTATCAGCATTTTCTCATTTTCCTCTTTTGTCTAGCATTTTCCGGAGATTTTTCTATAACTGAAGACCAGATAACGTTGGCTCCGTTCGAAAATGCCGTAACTACAGCTTCAATAACATTTTCGAACCCATTTTACGGAGATTTTTCTATAACTGAAGACCAGATAACGTTGGCTGTTCGAAAATGCAGTAACTTCTGGCTGGCGACCAATTCTCGCCACGTAGGGCCTACCAGTTCTCGCCAACTAACCCATTTCATGGTAAAGACTGGAAAGAATCTTTTCCCACATACAAGTTATGTTGACATCAACTTCTTTTATTCAGAAAATAGATAACATCAAATAAAATCATGTCTTTACTGTGATATGGTATCGTTGGCGCGAACTGGTACACGGCGAGAATTGGTAGTAGTTTGAATAACATGTTCGCGCTTATCTGACGATAACTTGTCAATCGATCCTATTTACCGGCCATTCCTCCATTACTCGCTAAACTGTAAATGGCTAAATGGGCGTTCAAGGTTATAGTGTGGGCACTGAACAAAATACAAACATGATGATACAGACCTTTCCCGAAAGTTATCGAGTGGTGTTTAACACCATTTTTTACCCATTCCCGCAGTTACAAAGTTTTCGTTGAAAAGCGACATAACTTAAGCCTATCTTACAACCCGTCGTGCGTCTTTATAAATCGTACGTTTTAACGTACGATTTATAAAGACGCACGACGGGTTGTAAGAGAGGCTTAAAGAATTGTCTGGTCAATTCTTTGATTCGTGCTGTCTGCGTCGTAGTTGCGTCCACCAAAATCGTACGTAGCACGTGCGTGCATCGCACGACTATGTCTAAGTTTTAGACGCAGACCACAAGCAGGAGCACGTACGACGGGTTGTAAGAGAAGCTTTAGGACCGCTCCAATTTTAAAGCTGCTACAGACGACATAGACTGGTACCCCGTCTTCTCTATGTATGATCGATAGATCTAGGGACAGGGAACCAGTCTACAGACGACACGTCTCGAACTTTTGTAGACAAATGACCAGTACCAAAGTATCCGCCATAATGTCCAGTCTATTTTGATTATAGGAGTTTACCTCAATTTCTTGTCACATCTAAGAACATTCGTGAACAAAAGCCGTCATAGACGGATTATGCTCCCCGGATAAGTGTTTGCCACAAAATAAAAACTATCATACATTAAGCCCCCTTTCCCATGACAGATTTTTTGTACACACATTTTTATAGAATATGGTCTAGAACACCCTATTTATCACATAAGTACACAATTTCATTAAATTCTGCCCATTAGAGGAAGAGAAATTAGAGTAAAACTAAGTTTTACACTAAGGCCAC
Source organism: Fragum sueziense (assembly GCA_963680895.1). NCBI lineage: Eukaryota > Metazoa > Mollusca > Bivalvia > Cardiida > Cardiidae > Fragum > Fragum sueziense. The sequence continues at coordinate 49,602 of CAVMGG010000718.1, forward strand.
TTTTTCCATGACGCAGCCTCAAATTACGAAAGGGAGAAAATAGGTCCTAGGGATTATCCAAGGGAGTTCACATGTGAAGTTTCATTGAATTTGGTCCAAGGGCTACCGAGATCTCGCTGTGGACGGACGGACACACGGTCAGACAGCATGGCGACTATATGCTCCCCCGAAATTGGTCCAAGGGTTGCTGAGATCTCGCTGTGGACGGACGGACAGCGTGGCGACTATATGCTCCCCGAATTTTTTTCGCGGAGCATAAAAATGATCAAATCACTTTCAAAAGTATATTTTAACATGTCCCAAATCAACAGCATTTTAGACAGCTCCAAAACGGTAGGAGTTGCAGACGACAAAATAAACATCAGTGTAAACTGGTTATCAAAATTCCTTCGTTTGCCTTCGTTTGGGTAAAGGGTAAAGAAACACGGAAATCAAAGGCAATTTTTGCATTATTATAGTATTATAAGCATGTGTCAATGACAAAATTGTCGTCACCAGAGTCTACGTTCGTAACACAACCTAATTCATTACCACACAGTGACGCTTTTTGACACCCCAGAATAAAAAGGCTTTGGGAAACATTGTGGAAAATGAAGAAATTGCTTGTGACACTGTTTTCTAACCAAAAATCGATTTAAAAAAAATAATCAACTTAAAATTGTTGTCAGCAACGCCTTTTGAATTGGAACAGTCCAAACTTTGTCGTCTGGTAATGGGTTAACTTTTTACCAAACAAAATTAATAGAGTCGTTCTATTTGAAACAATTCTAGTACATGTACTTCTTTATTATATTGAATGACCTACCAAAGTATCCGCCATTGGTTCTCTCGGAGCTTTATAATAACAAGGGATCACCTCACTTTCTTGTCACAGCTAAGAACATTCATGAAAAGTTATCAAATCACTTTCAAAAGTATATTTTGACCTGTCCCCAATCAACAGCATTTTAGACAGCTCCAAAACGGTAGGAGTTGCAGACGACAAAATAAACATCCGTGTAAACTGGTTATCAGAATTCCTTCGTTTGCCTTCGTTTGGGTAAAGGGTAAAGAAACACGGAAATCAAAGGCAATTTTTGCATTATTATAGCTTTATAAGCATGTGTCAATGACAAAATTGTCATCACCACAGTCTACGTTCGTAACAAAACTTAACTCCTTCCCAAACAAGACCTGGTTTTGACGTCCCTAACAGAAAATGTTTGGGAAAACATTGAGACAAAAGAAGAAACTGCTGAAAACCAGCAGTTTCTCCTTTTGTCTCAATATTTTCTGTGCTATATTTAACACAAATCCCATCTTTAATAACATCTATTTTGTCATTTGTGGCATTTTTTGAAGTGGATCACCCTAAAATTTTGTCGTTTGGAAAAGGATTAATTCGTCTGCATGGCAACCAATCCGTTTCTACGGAGGAAAAATGACGTGATACACCAATTTCATAAAATCTTTAAAAATATACCACGTCTAGCTAATTCCTGACATTTTGCAACCCTCTCTGCTTCAAACCGAATTCAAATTGGTCCAGTATTAACAAAATCATTAAAATATTTTCTGAAACTTCGTCATGTCATTAACCACCGTGGTTTCGTAAAATATCTTTTGGAAGAAATATTGCTTGTGCAAGCATTTGACCTTTTCTCAAACAAGACATGGTTTAGATGTCGTTTACAGAATCAGCATTGGAAAACATTACGACAAAAGAAGAAAATGCTAATAACCACATTTTTCTCATTTGTCTGGATAATTTCAATAACGTAATTTTACCAAATATTATTTAAAGGAATATTCATAAAAATAAAAAAAGTCTACAAATGTATATGATTATACTGACTTTATTAAAATCAATATCAGAATGTTGCATTAAAGAAGAATTGAAGTAAGTCCACTGTCCAGAAGTATTTTTTATATTCTTATATATCAGTAATAATACCAGTACATTTATCCTGCATTTCGAAGCTATGGAAATATCATGTTTCTTTTATGCTTGTCTGAAAGGAGTTACAGACAAAAGCAGAGCTACAGATAATAGGAGGGGAATTGCTTTTCAAAATGCAGTTTCAATTTATTTTTTATCGAACCCCATGTTGTGGGTAGTACTCATTGGAATCGTCTGGATGAGACGATTCAAATGAGTATCCACAACAGGGGAATAACAAATTTAGAATACCTTTATACCATATTTTCTGTTGCTGTGGTCATAGATACAGGATATGTTATTCAAATATGACTCCCCTTCACCTTAAAAAGGAAACAGATTAGACTAAGCAGATGAAAAATAAACAAGTTTCAACAATTTAGATCCAGAAAATTTCATCAGAATGTAAAGTTTCTATCATAGTCAGTCTGCGCAGAAGCAGACACACAAGGATTGATGCTTTTCACACTCCAAGAAGGTCCCTTTTAGTATGATGGGTCAAATGTACTTCTGAAATAAGATTTTTTTTCATGCTATCATATTCTCTATGAACGTGAACCAGTGATATCCTAAGCAGAATAGCAGAAGGGAGGTAATTCAAGCAATGAGCTATTCCTGCCAGATTTCTGTACCTTTTCAATTTAAGTTCAAATAAACATTCTCAGGGAGCCAAGCTATGGAAAATCCTGACATATGTGTCCCTGTCATGAAAAAAGGGACCTTCTGGGAAGTGTGAAAAGTATTGACCCTAGTCAGCTTATGAAGTCCACCAAGACTGACTAAGATTTAAAGGGGGACGAGCTAGGCTGTCGAAAATGCAAATGGCACAATAATTACAAACCAGAAATAACGTATGAAATTACCAACCTGAAGGGGTAGATCATTTATGTCCATTGTTACCACTCGTCGAGCTTTATAAAAGTATTAAAATCCAAGTCAATTAATAACATGCTGGTCGTCCTTGTTTTTGTTTTGTAACGGCTACATATGCCCAACCTTCAACAAGAGGGCCATTGGCCCTGAAGCGCTCACCTGATATAATAACTTTTTTTTGTAAACCAATTTTCAGGTTGATTGGACAAAGAATGTGACCTCTAGGGTGCACACAAGGTTTATCTAAGATTTGACCTTGTGACCTAGAATTGATCAAGACAATCATTCTGATCAATTTTCAGGTTGATTGGGCAAAAAATGTGGCCTCTAGAGTGCACACAAGGTTTTACAAAGATTTTACCTCATGACCTAGTTTATGACCCCAGATGACCCAATTTCAATCTTGTCTGAAAATTTATCAAGACAATCATTCTGATCAATTTTCAGGGTGATTGGGTAAAAAATGTGGCCTCTAGAGTGCACACAAGGTTTTTCTAAGATTTGACCCCGTGACCTAGTTTTTGACTCCAGATGACCCAATTTCAAACTTGTCCGAGATTTTACCAAGACAATCATTCTGATCAATTTTCAGGTTGATTGGGCAACAAATGTGGCCTCTAGAGTGCACACAAGGTTTTTCTAAGATTTGACCCCATGACCTAGTTTTTGACCCCGTATGACCCAATTTCAAAATTGTGCGAGATTTTATCAAGCCAATCATTCTGAGCAATTTTCAGGTTGATTGGGCAAAAAATGTGGCCTCTAGAGTGCACACAAGGTTTTTCTAAGATTTGACCCTGTGACCTAGTTTTAGACCCAAGATGACCCTATATCAAACTTGTGCGAGATTTTAGCAAGTCAATCATTCTGAGCAATTTTCAGGTTGATTGGGCAAAAAATGTGGCCTCAAGAGTGCACACAAGGTTTTTCTAAGATTTGACCCCGTGACCTAGTTTTTGACCCCAGATGACCCAATTTCAAACTTGTTCGAGCTTTCATCAAGACAATCATTCTGAGCAAATTTCAGGTTGATTGGGCAAAAGATGGGGCCTCTAGAGTGCACACAAGGTTTTTCTAAGATTTGACCCCGTGACCTAGTTTTTGACCCCAGATGACCCAATTTCGAACTTGTCCGAGATTTTATCCAGACAATAATTCTGATCAATTTTCAGGTTGATTGGGCAAAAAATGTGGCCTCTAGAGTGCACACAAGGTTTTTCTAAGATTTGACCCCGTGACCTAGTTTTTGACCCCAGATGACCCAATTTCAAACTTGTACAAGATTTTACCAACACAATCATTCTGAGCAAATTTCAGGTTGATTGGGCAAAAAATGTGACCTCTATAGTGCACACAAGGTTTTTCTTAGATTTCACCCAGTGACCTAGTTTTTGACCCAAGATGACCCAATTTCGAACTTGTCCGAGATTTTATCAAGACAATTATTCTGAGCATATTTTAAGTTGATTGGGCAAAAAATGTGGCCTCTAGAGTGCACACAAGGTTTTTCTAAGATTTGACCCCATGACCTAGTTTTTGACCCCAGATGACCCAATTTCGAACTTGTCCGAGATTTCATCAAGACAATCATTCTGATCAATTTTCAGGTTGATTGGGCAAAAAATGTGACCTCTATAGTGCACACAAGGTTTTTCTAAGATTTGACCCCGTGACCTAGTTTTTGACCCCAGATGACCCAATTTCAAACTTGTCCGAGATTTTATCAAGACAATCATTCTGAGCAAATTTCAGGTTGATTGGGCAAAAAATGTGGCCTCTAGAGTGCACACAAGGTTTTTCTAAGATTTGACCCCGTGACCTAGTTTTTGACCCCAGATGACCCAATTTCGAACTTGTCCGAGATTTTATCAAGACAATCATTCTGAGCAAATTTCAGGTTGATTGGGCAAAAAATGTGGCCTCTAGAGTGCACACAAGGCAAAGTTTGACGGACGACGGACGACGGACGACGGACGACGGACACCGGACGCCGGACGACGGACGCCGGACACAGCGGTATCACAATAGCTCACCATGAGCACATTCGTGCTCAGGTGAGCTAAAAATCAATTACGTCAGAGATACGTCATCTGTGCTCAGCGAGATTTAACACACCTTACAACCGGCTGCGTAGAAAGTCAGCGAAGACAGATTCGGCATCTGATGTCATGTGCATGGTAGGTCAAATAAATTTACTTTTATAAATAAACGAAAGGATCTTTGGTATTCTATAGTTGATAAATATGCGTATAAATGTTCAGTGCTTGTACAAAATAAACCTTTTCACGTATTCCTCGCAAATAAGGTCACAGTCATCGACACAGCCGGTTGTATGGTGTGTTAATAACGCGGAGGTGTGTCTCGTTGACCTTGACCTTGTCTTGTTTTGAAGTAAAAATAGAATGTGTAAACACGCTTGTAAAGGATTGATCTATAGCAAAGGAAATATGTTTTTTTCGCCGAGATTGAGGTTTTTATGCATTGCTAATTGTTTTTCCATGCACAATTTATATGAGTTCCCGAACAGTTCGGAAGCATAAAAAGATAGAATGAGCACCTTTAAACCTTTCACTCGAAGGTAATTTTCTGGGCGTGGATTGTTTTTCATATCTTTTAATATGTCCATTTTCCAACTGTGACATCTGGTAAACCTGGTTTGTTTCTCAAAATTTGGTTTCATGGACTGAACAGAAGGTCCCCTTTAGCAGGACGCTTCACATTTATTTGTAGCTCTGATGTAATTCATTATCCACAGCAAAGAGTTTCAAATTTAAAACCCTCCAGGGCTGTCAAAACCCTGGTTTTTGTCTGGGAAAGGGTCTAGGAATAACTTGCGTGACATAAGGCAAGGGTACAAAACTATGTGTTAAATGTAATTTAAGCTAATAGTCATGTTCTTGTAAGTTTTCATTTGTGACTTGTGTGTGCATTTCTTAATGTAACCCGACAGTCATATTAAAGGGTACCTTATGGAAAGTGAGAAAAGAATTGACCATAGTCAGTCTGTGCAGTCTGCACCAACTGAATAGGATAAAAACTTTTCACTCTTATGTTATTTTCATAATCTAGACAGATTGTTTTTCTTACTATATCGCTGCTTTTCAACCAAAACCTCGTAACTGCAGCTTCAAACAAGCTGCAGTTACGAGGTTTTAATTGGAAAGCGACGAATATGTTGATTTTCCTAATGCAACAAATGGTTTTACATCTGATTAAGTCTGATTCGTTTCTCAAGATTTTTTTATGGACTTCAAATAAGGCCCTTTTTAAGTTGACCGGTCACAAATAGATCAAACCAAATGTTAAAGATACTCGCTACAATTATCGCAATGAGACAATTCTCATGAGCTGTATCTCATTTGATTTGATAAAGGAATTGACCAAACGCCGACTGTCAATCAAAAACGTCGATTAGCCAATGGCCGATCAGAAAAATGTCATGCCCCAATTGTTCTTCGTTGCACGTGTTATTGTATCGATTTATCGACTGACAATCAAAACAATCGACATGCCAATTGCAAAGAATTTTGTGCTAACAATAGACTAGGTTTACCGTATGTTTTGATAAACCGTCGGTGTTGTTATAAAATCTCGTAACTACGGCTTAAATTAAGCCGTAGTTATGAAATTTTTATAACAACATCTACGAAATACTATTTTGTTTGTCCGAATTTACTTCACGATTAACTGGATAAAATCGTTCCCTTTAAACGAACACATGGCCATTGTTTGTATCAAATTCTATGTTGGGCGGAGCGATCTGTCGATTGGCGTTTGGTCAATTCTCATGAGCTGTATCTCATTTGATTTGATAAAGGAATTACTCATTGGTATGGTTCCAGGTGAATGTGAATGAGTACCCAAAACATGGCGTATGGAATTACAGTAATTAATAGATTTCCGCTATACTAAGCTCCCTGTCTCAAAGCCCATGATTAAAATGCCGACCATGAGATGAGACCATGAAATGATGCGTTATTTATGTGAAGCTACATTAAAATTTTTTAAAGGGACCCAGGCTAGAAAAACAAAGTGTGTGTGTGTGGGGGGGGGGGAGTTTGGGGGGGGGGGCAGTGCCAGTATGCAAAATATTGTTTGGTACACTGCCTGAAGACTAGTTCATGAAGCACATCAATAAACAGCGAATCATGATTATTGGATCAGGATGTGCCATCTTATAGGGAATCAAAATCTGGTCCTGTTTGGGAAAGGGTTAAAAGAAAGGCATCATAGAAAGGGTAAGAAGTTCTTCTGCATTCTACCAAGGATACAGCATTACTCAAAATGAACAAGAGGACCATGATGGTCCTATATCGCTCACCTGAACCAAAATGATATGAGCAACACTTATGTTCAATTCAATTGATATTTATGACTTTAAGACTGAATATGAACTTATGGTCCATAACGTTGTGAAAATCAAACTCATCCGAGCTCTTATGGTGCCCAACATTTTTTTTTTAAATAATTGTAGATTCTAGAGTGTAAACAAGGTCAAAAATAGCCAATATGGTAATTTTATCAAATTCAAGGGCACATAACTCTCGTTTTTCTGGTCAGATCAGACTTAAAATCAAACTCATCCGAGATCTTATATTCTCCAACATTGTGTCCAAGAAGATTGAGTAATAATTGTAGATTCTAGAGTGTAAACAAGGTCGAAAACAGACGAAAATGGCAATTTTATCAAATTCAAGGGCACATAACTCTCGTCTTTCTGGTCAAATCAGACTGAAAATCAAACTCATCTGAGATCTTATGGTCTCCAACATTGTGTCCAAAATTTGTCTTGATTGGTCAATAATTGAAGATTCTAGAGTGTGAACAAGGTCGAAAACAGCCAAAAGTGGCAATTTTGCCCAATTCAAGGGCACATAACTCATCTTTCTAATCAGATCAGACTGAAAATCAAACTCATCCAAGATCTCATGGTCCCAAACATTGTGTCCAAGTTTTGTTTTGATTTATTGATAATTGTAGATTCTAGACAGTAAACAAGGTCGAAAACAGCCGAAAATGGCAATTTTGACAAATTCAAGGGCACATAACTCTCGACTTTCTAATCAGATCAGACTGAAAATCAACCTCATCCAAGATCTTATGAAGCCCAACATTGTGTCCAAGTTTTGTCTTGATTTATTAATAATTGTAGATTCTAGAGTGTGAACAAGGTCGAAAACAGCCAAAACTGGCAATTTTGCCCAATTCAAGGGCACATAACTCTCATCTTTCTGGTCAGATTAGACTGAAAATCGAACTCATCCGAGATCTTATAGTCTCAAACATTATGTCCAAGTTTTGTCTTGATTTACTAATAATTGTAGATGCTAGAGTGTAAACAAACTTAAAAACAGCATTTTTTGACATTCAAGGGCAGATAACTCCGCACTTTCTGGTCCGATCAGGACCATAATCGAACTTGTCCGAGAACTTATGATCATACTTGTTTTGGCCAAGTTTGATCAAGATTGCCTAACTTTTGTGGATGCTAGAGTGTAAACACCCCAAATATTGACGGACGGCCGGACGCCGGACAAAAAGTGACCACAATAACTCACCTCGAGCACTTCGTGCTCAGGTGAGCTAAAAAGGCAGGTATGTAATTTCAAAAGATACTGACTTGAATTAGCCTGCATCAATAACTTGGTGATAGTTTCTACTGAACTGATAAAACCTATCCTTACATGTTTCCAATTCATAATTTTTTTTCGTACATATTTTTTATGTAGATTTACATGAATATGCAATTTTGACTTACAAGCCTGAGACCCTTTAAACTATGTATTGACAGTAATATGACAATTAATACTTCTCCAATATAATCATAAACACAAAACACCAATATTTCAAAATATACAAATATCTCTTTCTCAATAGTCCATGCTAAAAGTCTAGAGCATTCAAACATGTCAAATATTTCATAATGTCAGAAACACTATTTTTGAATTAATTCCATTTAAAACAATAACAACATGCTTCTAATTCTCCTTATTTCTCAGTCCTCTCCTAAAATCTATGATTTTTACTCATATTTCATTGAATTCTATGAATAAATACTAAAAGTGCATTAACCCTTTATCGAAGACAATTCTGTAAGCATTTAGGAAATAGAGCAAAATGCAGACAATCAACAAATGCCCTCAAAGTTTTCCATTGTTGAAACCTAGAATATCCCTGTTCCAAGTACATGTAGCAGATTGTTTGTTCTATTCAAAAACATCTGACTACATCGAAAATAAGCTATTGTTAAGATTCATATTCTTTAATGTACCCAACAATGTATTTCATTGACTGCAACCCATCTTGAGTTTGGACTGGTCTAACATTATGCCTGCCCTGGGTAAGGGTTAATGCTATGTATTAATGTTTATTGTTCATGAATAGAAGACATCAATCACAAATAAATACTCAAATATTCACTCAAATACTCGTACATATGAATCTACACCCAAGATAATGGATCTTTGAAAGATATCAATCATTATAAGATACAAAGAAATACATAAGAGGAGATAAAGGCATTCTAAAATAGTTATATTGATTACAAACTCTATGTTGTGGGTACTCGTTTGAATCGTCTCCCAGAGACGATTCAAACGAGTATCCAAAATATAGGGTTTGATCGACCATTAGCAATATTTTGGATATTTTTGTTATCATTGCCATTATCACCTCTTACTTGTACTTCTGAATACACCACAAATAAATACTCCTACATCATGGCCTTCTACCTTCATCTATCACAGAAAATCAACAGTTCCATATCACTCTTAAAACACACACAGTTTTAAAAACAGCTATTTTTAGCCAAAAATGGCTATTTTTAGTAACCAGACTGGTACTCTGTACTTCACTATCATGGACTGTGTCCTTCGCTTCTGTATTGATTTTTTTTATGTGTTTCTAGTTTCCTAAACACAAGATGTACACATATGTAAACAAAACAGTGTTATCTTCCTCTCACATCCTATACTTTATTGATTTATGTGTTTATAATTGTAGTTTTTTATAACACAAGTCAAAACGTACACATATGTAAGAAAAAAGAGTTTTCTTCCTTTCACATCCTATATTTTTTATTGACTTTCATGTGTTTTTAATTGTAGTTTTTTTAAACACAAGATGTGCATATAAGAAAACACTATATTTTCTTCTTTCACATCCTTACAGGTGCACCGACGCTGTTTTTTCTTTTTCTCTAGTTTTCTTTATACCACATCCTATTTTTCCAAACCTAAGCAATCAAAAATTGCTCTAAGGTAAGGAATTATGTTGCCATGGTTATACATAACCTTGACATTTTTCTTGATTTGACCCAGAAATGTTTCTGTGCGTTCGTTCAATGTGGGTCTGTGGTCCGCTGCTGTTTTTGAAGCTCCAGAAGCCGTTCTAGTGGAGATTGACTCTGTGTTGACCAGATGGACTGAAATTGTATAAAATATTTTGAATATGTGACCTATCATGATAAAAAGGACCTTTTGGGAATTTAATCTTTACCTAAGCTTCCTCCATTATGGGTATCAAAGCCAAGGCTTGTTTGAGTAATTGTTAATTCTTTCCCAATAAATACCTGGGACCTATTTTCCTAGCAAACTTATACACATTTTTTGCATAAACATTAACATAATTGCACAACAACCAATCTCATTGGCCTGAAGTATATTTCTCATTCATTCAGCTACCTTGTTACATAACCTCTTAAGTTGGTTAGTAAAATAGAGCCAAGGTTATGATTTCAATTATAGTAAAGGTTTGAGACAAGAGCCGTCACAGACGGATTATGCTCCCCGAATAAGTGTTTGTCACAAAATAAAAACTATCATACATTAAGCCCCCTTTTCCCATGACAGCTTTTTTGTACACACATTATTTATAGAATATGGTCTAGAACATCCTATTTATTACATGAGCACAAAATTTCATTAAATTCTGCCCATTAGATGAAGAGAAATAAGAGAAAAACTAATTTTTACACTAAGGCCCCTTTTTCCATGACGCAGCCTTAAATTTACAAACGGAGAAAAAGGTCCCTAGGTATTGACCCAGGGAGTTCACATGTGAAGTTTCATTGAATTTGGTCCAAGGGTTGCCGAGATATGGCTGTGGACGGACGGACGGACACACGGACGGACGGACAGCGTGGCGACTATATGCTCCCCCGAAATTTTTTCGGGGAGCATAAAAACAGTAAAGCATAAGATGAAAATGCTGATAACAAGCATTTCCTCCATTACCTTATATATTTTCTGGGCTATCATTTTCACAAATTTCAATTTCATTAACATATGTTTTGTTTCGGCATCACCTTCCAATTTCAAAGTTAAACATATCTTTGATCTGGTAAGTATTAAATAACCCACCTGCATATTGTTCTGGAAGAAAGGTCCAGGGTTGGGCTGATCCCCCTGTCCAGGTTTCAAACCTCTGTCCTCTGTGTTGCTGAACCGTAGACCCATATCAAGCATCTGTCCTGATTTACTGTCCGGATTGAACGCCTCTGAATTTGGATCAGGAGAGTTCCTCATACTGCTAGACTGGGAGGAGAAAGGGGAGGAGCCTAAACCTGAAGTGGATGATATCATAAGGTACTCCTTGAAATGGATGGAATAAAGCATCTGCCAATAACACTAGTTACCTCCAAAAACATTGTAGTATGAATGAATGTTGTTATAACATAGAAAACTTTGAGGGAAAAGGAGAAAATGCTGATGACAGCATTTTCTTCTTATACCTCATTCTTTTCCAAAATGCTTATCATTAGCTTGAATGTCTCAGAATTTGGAGCAGGAGAGTTCCTCATACTGATGGACTGGGAGGAGAAAGGGGAGGAGCCTAGACCTGGAAAAGATGAAGAGGTACTATTTGAAATGGATGGTAAAATGCTCTTGCCCATATCTCAAACATTTTGGAATACTTCTTAGCTCTTGCCAATAAATCTAAAAACATGAAAGCATTGGAAGACAAATTTTCTTTAAATTCATCATGTTATAGATGAAAGTTGTAGGAAAGTATTGAGGGAAAAGGATAAGAACAGTTTCTTACTTTGCCTTCTTGATTTTCCAAATTGTGTCTTATACCCTTAAAGGTACATAAATATCTCCAGGCCTAAATCTCGACTGATCCACAAAAGTTGGCATTTAGCATGTTGTCATACCGTTTATAGACTTTATATGACATATTACAAGGTTCATAAGTAATTGACATAAATCGATAATCATACAGCGGTGTTAACTATGTAAAATATTTACATCTGGTTGATTGTATTTACAAAATGATGTGATATGGGGTTTTATATCCGTTGTAATCTAAGCCAATACAGATAAGACAGAGCAGAAATTTTGCACAGATAAAAACTTAAGGCCATATTTTAATTATGTACAGTTATTTTTAAAGCAAATTACCCCGAAAATAAGTAAGTAACTGTAAATATGTATCTTTAAATACCTTCGAAATTATTTTCTTAGACTTACTTTTACTGCTGGATTGGGGAAACAAAGATGAGGGTCCAACTTGTGGAAAAGATGAAGAGTGATACTTTAAATAGATGGAAAAGAGGTCTTGTCAATAAGCAAAAAAGTTTGTATATGACAAGATTAAATTAACCCTTTCCCAAACAAGACCTGGTTTTGATGTCCTTAATAGAAAACGGCTAGGGAAAACATTGAAACAAAAGAAGAATCTGCTGATTACCAGCAGTTTCTCCTTTTGTCTCAATATTGTCCATGCCATATTTCACACAAATTTTATTTTTAATAACTTCCATTTAGTCATTGTTGCAGTTTTTGAAGTAAACTACCCTTTAATGTTGTCGTTTGGGAAAGGGTTAACACTGTTTAGGTAACAAAGTTCTTCATTACTTTTTGAGTCTCCAGATGACAGCCAGGGTGAGCCACTAAACAGCGAGTATGTCCCCTGTTGGAGTTGTGCCCCTTGAGAAGGCGGAGTCAACGACAGATCTATATATAGGCAGGCTTTGTGTGTAATATAGTGCAGAAAATATTGAGACAAAAGGAGAAAATGCTGATCATCAGCATTTTCTCCTTTTGCTTGAATGTTTTCCAAAGCCTAGTCTCTTAAGCACATTAAAACCAGGGGCCTGTATGATCAACGATCATACAATTATTTTTTGTGAAATTACTAACTTGTAACAACACCACTGATTGGCCCAATCTGATTCCTCGGGCAATTAGATGTCTTGCTACACAGTTCAGACATAACTGTGGTGGTAAGATCGTCGATACTGGCCCTGGTCTTGTTTTGGAAAGGGTTAACACTGTTTAAATAACAAAGTTCTTCCTTACTTTTTGAGTCTCCAGACGACAGCCAGGGTGAGCCACTGAACAGTGAGTATGTCCCCTGTTGGAGTTGTGCCCCTTGGGATGGCGGAGTCGACGACGCAGACACACTGTCACCTAACTTATTGTCTATGTCTATATTCACCACAGGCACTGATGAACTGAAAATATAAATGAGCCAGTATCTGGAAAAATGTCCTAACCCATTACCAGAAGGAAAAATTTTGGGCTGTTCCAATTTGAATGGTCTTCCAGACGAGTTTATTGGGGTTTTACGCCGTCTTCAACTACTTTGGTGATATCTAGGCGGCTGGAGCACCTAACCATGGATTCCTGTTGTTTCTCATACCAGTGCTACCACAACACCCTTACCGAGCCTCCAGCTGCTCCCCCACATAGGTTCATGATATCAAACCATTGATGGGTGACATTTTCGTCAGTAAGGGTATTTGCCGAAGCCGGGTTTCGAACCCGGGACCTCTCGAATAAGAGGCAGATGCGCTATCAACTGCGCCATGGCTGCGGCCTCTTTCAGATGACAATTTCAATTCAATGAAATTTTAAAAATCTTTCCATTTTGGAATAGAAAACATTGTGGAAAATGAAGAAATTGCTTGTGACAAGCAATTTCTTCATTTTTCACAATGTTTTCCCAAGTATTTTCTTGTAAGGGAGTCAAAAGGCATCACTGTGCAGTAATGGGTCAAGAGAGTCTTAGAAAATATAAACTTAAATTTTTCCTACCCTTGACATCAATCACATTGCCATCTGCAGCTACTTTCAATTTAGACAGCAACATTTTTAACTGTTCTAATTCGAAAAACTGCTACAGACAACAAAATCAATGTCCTAATTATCATTAACCCATTACAAAAGGACAAAATTTTGGGTTGGTCTAAATTCAAAGATATTGCAAACGACAATATAAAATGAGTGAATTTTTACATTTTTTGGTCATTTTGTGAAGAAAACATTGTGGAAAATGAAGAAATTGCTTATCATAAGCAATTTCTTCATTTTCCTAATGTCAAAGCCATGCTCTGGTGGAGAGTCAAAATTAGTCACTGTGTGGGAATGGGTTAATAGAAAGATTTGTGTTCAACATAGATCTAGTATATCGTCGGTGGGGAGTCAAAATCTCGTAACTACAGCTTGAAAAAGCTGGAGTTACGAGGTTTTGACTCCCCATCGACGATATGAAGAAAATTTTCAAAAGTTGTTTAAAAAAGATTTGAAAGGATGCATCAAAATCATATTTACCTTCTCTGCTGATTGTAGAAGTTCTCAGGTTTAGGAGTTCCCTGTAACAGAATGAAAAGTATCATTAGACAGTGACTACAGTATCTATGAATTTATACCCAATTAATATGATTTTGTTGTCCAATAAAACATGCTGTGGGAGGGGCAATATGTACAAAGTAAGCAAGAGCTGTCTGAATCAAGGACTGGATAGTGAAAAATTCTAAGTCCGAAAAAGATTAAATTTCCACTAAATTCAATGTCAGAGGGATGAATCTTTGTCTAGTGGCAAGCATCATGGTCTGCATGCGCAAAGTTTCAGAGCAATAGCATCAGTATAAACAGAGATATGACATTTTCACTCAAAATATTAAAACCAAAGCATTACATGGACACTAAGTGACCAGTATAGCCCTCTATTCTACTAATAATCACACTAAAACAGTTAAATCAATGGCAGAATCATCATCAATGTCATCATCCTGTTTACATCATCCAGGCCTTGGATTAGTCCTCTGGTGACCCAGTCTGGAACGGAGTCTTCCTCTCCATGTCTGACCGTTTAGGAGGTTTATCTTGGTTAATCCTGCCATGTTGCGGTCTCGCCGAATAACTTCCTCCCATGTTAGCTTGGGTCTGCCACAATTTCTATTTGCCTAGGTGTTTAGGGATCTCACATTGGAATGAAACCAGATATTCTCAGATTTACCCAATAGCAAGAACTCACTCCAACTTATGAGACTAAAATCATGCTACGATTTACAACAATAATTTATTGCTTACCTCTGCGTGACCTTGAAATGCTGAGATGCCCCCTCTCTGTGGTGGTAATGGACTGTCTCTAGGCTGCTGTAAATACACAAAATAATGGGACTTAAAAATTACACTTTCTCAAACACTAGACAGCCCTGGCGGACAGGAAGCGCTCCACAGGCCTGAATTGTTTGTCTTGTTGAATGTTATTTCAAAAGTTCAGGCCGCGCAAACAAGCAAATGCATGACTCCTTTAACAACAATGATTTGACTAATGTTAAATTCACATCAAGCTGAACATTACACTCTGGCAAGATCTTATAGTCACCAACATTCTGTCAATGTTTTGTCTTGATTGGTCAATATTTGTAATTGCTAATGTGAAAACGGAGTCAAAATAAAGCTGAAAATGGCAATTTTGTCAATTTCAAGGGCTCATAACTCATGATATAAAAATCAGATCAAGCTGAAAATTATACCCAGGCAACATCTTATAGTCACCATCATTCTGTCCAAGGTATATATTGATTAGCCAACATTTGTAGTTGCTAGAGTGAAAACGAGGTCAAAACTAGAACTGTCACAGGATGTGACCTGATACCCCGCACAAGCTTTCAATAAAAAAAGGGCAATAATTGTACAAAGTTTGAAGTTGCTAGCACTTATGGTTTAGAAGATATGGTCCAAACAAAAATATAAGGGTACAAACAACAAAGGGCAATAACTCAAAAAGTGGGCATGGCATATTAATGGCTATTGTACGTGACGCTTCCCCACAATGAGATCTATAAGTGTACCAAGTTTGAAGATGCTAGCACTTATGGTTCAGAAGATATGTACCGGACATAAATGCAAGGGTACAAACAACAAAGGGCAATAACTCAAAAAGTGGGCATGGCAGAGTAACGATTATTGTACATGACACTTCCCCACATTGAGATCTATAAGTGTGCCATGTTTAAAGATGCTAGCACTTACGCTTTAGAAGATATGGTCCAAACAAAAATGTAAGGGTACAAACAACAAAGGGCAATAACTCAAAAAGTGGGCATGGCAGAGTAATGATTATTGTACATGGGACTTCCTCACAATGAGATGTATAAGTGTACCAATTTTTAAGTTGCTAGCACTTATGGTTTAGAAGATATGTTCCGGACAAAAATGCAAGGGTACAAACAACAAAGGGCAATAACTCAAAAAGTGGGCGTGGCAGAGTAAAGATTCTTGTACATGAGACTTCCCCACAATAAGATCTATAAGTGTGCCAAGTTTGAAGTTGGTAGCATATATGGTTTAGAAGATATACTCTGGAGAAGTATTTTGTCCACGGACAGACATACATACATACATACAGACATACAGACAGGCAGACAGGTTGATTCCAGTATACCCCCTAAAACATTCGTTTTGCGGGGGTATAATAAAGTCGAAAATGTTTGTCAATTTCAAGGGCACATAACTCATGATGTAAAATTCATATCAGGCTGAAAATTATACCCAGGCAAGATCTTGCTGTCACTATCATTCTATTTAAGTTTTGTCTTGATTGGGCAATATTTGTAAATGCTAGAGTGAAAACAAAGTCAAAACAGCCATTTTTACATTCAAGGGCAGATAACTCTTCTTCATTCAGAATTCTTTGAAGGAATCTGAGAGAGGGTCACCCAAGGATCATTTCTGGGAAGTTTGATTGAAATCCATCCAATGGTTTTTAAGAAGAAGATTTTTAAAGAAAAAGTTTAGGGACGGACGCACGACGGACACACCGCCATGACAATAGCCCGCTGGCCGGTCGGCCAGTGGAGCTAAAATTCCCTATAGACTGGTTTAGTTTTTCGCGCAACTCTTTTTCTGCTATAGATTTTCTTTATTAACCCTTTCCGAAACAAGACATGGTATTGACGTCTCTAGTAGAAGAAGCAAAAGAGAACAGTAAGCAACAGAAGAAAATGCTAACAATCCGCATTTTCTCCTTTTACCTCGATATCTTCTGTGCTAAATTCCGTTTTATCAATATCCCCTTTGTCTCCTGCATCAGCTTTCAAAATGGTTTTTGCCATCTGGTAATGGGTAAGTGATAATATTTTTATCATCTGTATTACCTTTGAAATTGCACCAGCCTAAACTTAAGACTTTTGGAAAAAGAATAATAAATGTTATTAATATCACAACTAAATTTTTATTGATAGAAACTGTCATAGACACAGTAATGCCACCGAAAAGGCCAATGTTAAGTTCTCGGACAGACAGATGGACAGACAGACAGACACAAGTAAAATTATATGCCCTCGATCTTTTGATACAGGGGCATAATTAACCCATACCAAAGCAAGTAAGGATTTTGTTATCCCTGACAGCAAAAGCTTAGGAAAACATCTGGGCAAAAGATCAAAATGCTGATAAACAGCATTGTGTCATTTTGGTGCAAACATTCCAAGCTTTCTGTATTTGGAATATCAAATATAAAGCTTATCCACTTACTTGTATTGACATTTTCGTCAGTGTACCAATGATGTCCGCAACATTTGGAGGAAATTCCTCGTGCGGGTAGCGGGGTTTACCAAACAACCCCTCTAGTGGAGACTTCATCTGGTTGTTATTTGAGAGATTCGGGTATCCCAGAAACGGCGGCTGCATTGGATTCATAAACTGACCCTGGAAAGGGAGGACAAAATACTAGAAATACAATCTCAAGTTAAAAGTTCAAGTTTTTGTTTAAAGTCTGTTTCTACAAACTTAAGCATATTCAACCAACTTCACAATTTTACTTACAATCACAAAGTTTCAAATTGGCTGTTAACAGTCAGCGCCATTGAAAACCCCAGAATTTTGGCTTTTAAGTTTCACATAGACCCATTTATATACCTGGATGAAGAGGTGCAACATAGGGTAAATTTAATGCTCAGAAAAATTTCCATGGCACTGCCAGGATTTGAACCTGGGATCCCTGGTCCTAAAGCCTGCCTCCTGCCAGTAGACCATAATGCCCAACAATCTGGCAGATCTGAAGTCAGAATGCAAAAAATGATGTGCCATCAGCCAGCCTCCCAGTTATTATAGCCAGGATGCAAGAGATTCGAGTATGCCAGAAATGGCAGCAGCATTATCCAACCATTGGTAGATACAAATATCAGAGAGGATGTTTGCAGTGGCACTAACCCAGGACCTCATTAGTGAGAGTCAGATAAGCTACAAACTTCGCTATGCCCTTTAACAAGAGCTGTCCGAAGACAGCGCGCTCGACTTTCTAAGTTGCTTAGTATAAAGGGGGGCATAACTCCAAATATAGTGGAGCCAGGGTCATGGGCCCTGATAGGAAGGTAGAGGGTGTGATGGTGAATAAGTATTCCAAGTTTGGGTTGAATCCCTTTGATAGTATTGAAGTAATTGATGTTTGAAAAAACTTTAACCTTTGTTGCAACGCCAACGCCAACACCAACGCCAACGCCCGGGTGACAGTATAAGCTCTCATTTTCTTCGAAAAGTCGAGCTAAAAATGCCAATAAATGTATTTAATCAATTGTTCATATATACAGAGGTACCCCAATCAATTAAGGGTTAAAGCAATTTGAACTCGCCTGTTGGAAAGCCATCTGTATTTGTCTCTGATTCTGCGACGCAGCCGGAGCCCCAGGCCCTGGTTTCTCGAAAAAACTTAAGTACAAACTCATGAGCACATGCTCAACTTCAAAGGAATACCCTCCGAAGTTGAAGGGTATTCGATTGAAGTTCACGTGGATTTTGTGCGATTTGAGCACGGTGCTCAGATTCGAGTCTGAGAACGTACATAGGTTTTTTCGAGAAACCGGGGCCAGGTCTGATCACGATCTAAACCTTTCCCAAAACAACAAAATGTTACAATCTAAAAGCTGCTTCAAAACAGTAAGCATTTTGTTGATGAAGATCAGAACTGAGAACATTAAAGCACAGAAAATATTGAGACAAAAGGAGAAATTGCTGACTATCAGCAATTTCTTCTTTTGCTCGAACATTTTCCAAAGCTTTTTCTGCGAGGAAAATCAAATTCAGATCTTGTTTGGGAGAGGTTAAGGCATTAGAAACTCACCTGTTGGAAAGCCATCTGCATTTGTCTCTGATTCTGCGACACAGCCGGAGCCCCAGGTCTAATCCCCATTGGTCTCTCTGTTCCAGGGGCGTGAGAGAAATCATTCTGTACGCCCGGCGGTATGTT
Organism: Fragum sueziense; assembly: GCA_963680895.1. Taxonomy (NCBI): domain Eukaryota; kingdom Metazoa; phylum Mollusca; class Bivalvia; order Cardiida; family Cardiidae; genus Fragum; species Fragum sueziense. The sequence goes on from CAVMGG010000718.1 coordinate 68,872, forward strand.
ACCATGCTGACCTGGCATCTGTTGTGTCTGTACACTTGGTCTTATGTTCCCCTGTCCATCTGGGCGTGGGCTGTTATGGGGGAAAGTCTGGGGTGGGGGAAATCTTGTGTTTGGGGGAGGAGGAGGGTGTCTGAACATGGCAGGGTGCTGGTTCCCGCCGAATGGTAAATTTGTGCCGTCCCCAGATCCGAAGTTTGTCATGTTGAGAGGCCTGAATCTGTCCCCTTGTTGTACACTTATCCCATCATGTCCCATGTTTGGCTTTGGGAACCTGTTTGATACATCACCAAAGGGAATTTGACCTTGTGGCGGCATTTGACCTTGTGACAGTTGACCTTGAGAAATGTGACCTTTCATTTGAGATTCAGACATGTACTTATCGTCGCCTTGACCACCAGCTGATTGACCTTGCTTGTTTTGACCTTGACCTTGAGTGAATGTAGGAGGTTGTGTGAACATGTGACCAGGAGGGATCATGCCCATGTTCATCATGGGGCCAGGAGGGGGTCTGGCCCCTACATTGGGCTGTGAGGTTGTCATTGTGTTGGGCCTGAAAATGAGAGACATGAATGTTAACCCTTTCCAAAACAGACATGGTTTTGACATACAAACAGACAACAAGAGTTGTCCGCGGACAACGTAGGTCACCTATACCGGAGCTTGTCACATAAACAGCAATTTTTTTAAAAGTAGGTCAAACTCCAAGGTCAAGGTCACAAGGTCAAGGGTAATGGTCCCAAATGAAAGGTCTTGTCGAGATGTATCTCTGTATGAAATATCAAGGCTGTATGTCTAATAGTGCCTGAGATAAAGACCAGGTTAAAGTTTTTCAAAAGTAGGTCAAACTCCAAGGTCAAGGTCACTAGGTCAAAGGTCATGGTCCCAAATGAAAGGTCTTGTCGAGATGTATCCATGTATGAAATATCAAGTCTGTATCTCTAATAGTGCCTGAGATATAGGCCAGGTTAAAGTTTTTCAAAAGTAGGTCAAACTCCAAGGTCAAGGTCACTAGGTCAAAGGTCATGGTCCCAAATGAAAGGTCTTGTCGAGATGTATCCATGTATGAAATATCAAGTCTGTATCTCTAATAGTGCCTGAGATATAGGCCAGGTTAAAGTTTTTCAAAAGTAGGTCAAACTCGAAGGTCAAGGTCACTAGGTCAAAGGTCATGATCCCAAATGAAAGGTCTTAAGGCTGTATCTCTAATAGTGCCTGAGATATAGGCAAATTGTCGTTGTACATGCAAAACCTCGTATCTCGTTTTTGGAAGATTTTAAAGGGGAATGAAAAAAGTGTAATTACTTTTCCAAAACTGAAAGGTTTTACTTGAAATTTGGACATGTTGTTCACAAATAATGTGTCATTAATACTGATTAGTAAAAATATCTCAAAACCTGCAACAATCATTTTAACTAGACACACAAGACTTTACTTTGAAAATCGCAAAAATCGACATACAAGGTTTTGCATTTACAACAATGAAATGTTAAGTTTTCTGACAGACTGACGGAAATGAGTCAAACAATATGCCCCTGAACTTTCGATACAGGGTCATGATAATTAGGCATATAAGAAAATGCTGTTAATGAGCAGCAGCCCATTTTGATATAGACAGATTACAGGAATATGATGTAGCATAAAAAAAGACAATACAGTCTACACTCATTATATTGACATCGGATGAGTCGAATTTTCGCTTAAGTCGAAGTTCAAATCTGGTCCCGTCCTCATCAATTGACATAACTTTTTTTCAAACAAAATAATTCCGAACTGAATACAGCCATTGAAATATAGTAGGAAAAGGATAGAAATTGCTCGAAACGAGCAATTTCCTTCCTTTTCCTAATATATTTCAATAATAATCGTAAATGATTAGTTTCACAAACGGTCAAATATCAACTTTATCGAAGCTGAACAAAATTGGATGAGTCGAACTCCGGATATGTCGAGGTATTTTGACGGCCCCTCCAACTTCGACACAACGAGTGTCGACTGTATGTGATTGTGCTATCATATTTTCACCCTCATTGATTATTTATCGTTCTGCCTTACTCAGAAGCAGTTTAATGATCAGTAACCCATCATAGAATACAGTTTATTCTTCTTAAATTACCTCAGATCATTTCTTCCAAACAAAGGAGGGTTTGGATACGGCCACTGACCGGGACTTCCCTGCGGTGATAATGGAGGCTGTCCAAATGTACCCTGATTCTGTTGCCATGGTGACATCTGACCTTGACCCCTGGGTTGATTCTGTGGTGAGATCTGAAAGGAAAACAAAAAATATTTTAGGTCTTCAGAGCCACAGACATCTATTGTGGTAAAACGTCATTTCAACTGCTGTCATATCTTGGCAGCTGGAGCACCTGACCTTGAATTCCTGGTATTTCTCTCACCAGTACCACAACAATATCCAAATTGAATCTCCAGCTGCTCTCTCACATAGATGATTCACACCCATTGGTGAGGGACAAATGACTTTTGTCAAATGCCTACTTTAATGAAATCAAAGTTTTTGTCTTGTTTTCCTCCTTTTATATAAATATACTGAGAGGCAAAAATAAGTATACACCCTAGTTCTTTCACGTTTTCCGAGAAAATGATTAATAGACTATGTATGATTTCAAACGCCACCGACGGTGATCGTTTATTGATGTAACCTTCTCCGCCTATCAGTCTGTCTGTCCTTCCTTCCGTTGCGAAGGTTTTTTCATATCGCACAGCGCCATCATAAAAGGGGACTCAATTAATTTATTAATGCAAATAATCACATTGACACAACCCCTACATTTCTGAACGGATTTGGATAGAATTTTCACGGAGAGTGCCCAGTCACCTAGGGACGATGCGTAAATCGTTAGTGCTTTTCCATCTAACGATGCGCCATGGCAAAAGGTGACTTGATGTAAACAAGTTATCCGACATAACTCCTTCTAAATTTATAGACGGATTTTGACCAAATTTGCACAGAATGTTCCTAGCTACCTGACTAATGGTTTATAGTGTCACGTTTCTTTCATGGTAAGCTGTGTCATAGAAAATTGGGCCCCAGTGCCAAAAAGTAGAATATTGATCGATTTCTACCAGCCACCGAGAATTATGTTATAATGTTAGAAAAAATATAAGCTTGTGATTTGTTGTGATAACAAATAAAGAAATCAAATACGGATGAACAGTCATATTTGATGCTCCATTAACTCGCACGTGCAAAGTTTGCAAAATCAGCATGTAGCAAGAGTATGGATAGTCAAGCAATTACATGTGAAATTTATCGACACTGTATTATTAGTTAATGGGTAGAAATAATTTTTACAAAATTTTGAGTCGATATGATAAAAATTAAGAGAGATATTGACAAACGAAAAAAGTATACTTTCTTTGTCCTCTCAGTATATTTTCTATGCAAATACACATTCACTTTCTACTTTTGTAATCTATCATTCTTTTTTCTGCAAATCCTCTCAAATGTTGCAGTAAAACATTTTGCTGTTTGGGAATGAGTCAAATTACAAACTAAACTAACCTGGTTATTTTGCCAGCCTGGTTTCCCCACAACTTGTTGTTGTTGTTGTTTGCCTGACTGTTGCCATGACGACCCAGCAGGTGCTCTCTGTTGTTGTTGTTGTTGTTGCTGCTGCTGCCATGTCTGAGATTTCTGTGTCTGTGGTCCGGCTGGAGACTTGGACCCAGGACTGCCAGATTGTAACAGATGGTCCTGGTTCTTCAATACTAAAACACCTCCTGTATGAGCAGTGCCTGAAATATTTAAGATAATTTTCCTTTTGAGAAATGGTTAAACAAGAGCTTCGCAGAGCCGCGCATATGCACCAAAGAGAGGGCTTATCAGTAGAATTGGCCATTTTTTTCCAATTCAAGGGCAGATAAATCAAATATGACAAGAGTTTTCTAAATTTTGTAAGTGGTTTGCACTACCAGACACAGAGTTTCATTGTGACAATTTTGATTAAATTCTGGTTGAAAATATAGGAGTTGCGCACTTGAGAAAATGTGATTTTTTTATCTGAATTCTGTTAGTGGTTTGCACAACTAGACATCATAGAGATTTGTTGTAGCAAGTTTGATTGAATTCCAATCAAAACTGTAGGAGTTGCGCAAACAAGAAATTGCTAACAGACAGCCATTCAGCAATTAAGAAATGCACAGTACCTTCAAATTCCCCACTCTTGATGCCTTGTGTCCAATATAAATAGGTATATAAACTAATTGTATAATTATCTGGTATATTTAAAGTAATAACACCCAAGTTTACAGGACTCTTGCTTGCAGAAGGAGAAGATTGATTAACCCATTACCAAACAAGACATTTTTGGGATGGTCCAAATTTAAAGATGTTGCAGACGAAAATTTCAAGTTAAGGAAATCTAAAATCTTTTGGTCTGTTTTTGGTAGATCTACTAGAAAACATAGTGGGAAATGAAGAAATTGCTTGTCACAGGCAATTTCTTCATTTCCACAATATTTTCCAAAGCCATTTTCATTTGGGGAGTCAAAAAGAGTCATTGTGTTGTAATGGATTAAACTGCTGCCACCAACACCTTTGTAATAGAACAACATAAATCTTGATCAGACTGCATGAATACGCGGGCTGATCTAGATTCATATTAGTCTCAAAAGCCTTTTGGGTCCCCCATTTTCCAGATCCTGACTCAAATGTAACAACACTTACCTGAGTTTACCGGACTATTGCTTGTGGATAGAAATGATTGATTAGCCAGTCTTTCAAGGCCTGTTTTAACCCTTTCCCAAACGGCAAAATTTTAGGGTGATCCACTTCAAAAACTGCCACAAATGACAAAATGGATGTTATTAAAGATAAGATTTGTGTTAAATATGGCACAGAAAATATTGAGACAAAAGGAGAAACTGCTGATTATCAGCAGTTTCTTCTTTGTCTCAATGTTTTCCCAATCCCATTCTCTTAGAGACGTCAAAACCAGGTCTTGTTTGGGAAAGGGTTAAAGAACAACTTGGATCTTGATCAGACTGTGTGTATACACAGGCTGATCTGGATCCATGTTGGTTCCATGTGGGTCTCAAAAACCTATATGCCTTCCCCATTTTCCCAGATCCTGGCTTAGACGTAATGACACTTACCCGAGTTGACAGGACTCTTGCTTGCGGAAGGAGAAGACTGATTCGACTGTCGTCCACCAGCACTGCCCGTTTTAAAGAACATGGGCTCATTTGTGGGCACACCTAGCAGGTATTTGGGCGAGGATGGGTCCACTTTTACTTTAATGTTCTCCTTCCACAACCCATTTTAAAGAACAACATGGATCTAGATCAGTGTATACACAGGCTGATCTGGATCCATGTTGGTCTCAAAAGCCTTTCTGATCCCAGTTTTTCAAGATCTGGACTGAAATGTGACACTTACCCAAGTTTACAGGACCCTTGCTTGCGGAAGGAGAAGATTGATTTGACTGTCGTCCACCAGCACCGCCCGTTTTAAAGAACATGGGCTCATTGGAGGGCACACCTAGCAGGTATTTGGGCGAGGATGGGTCCACTTTTACTTTAATGTTCTCCTTCCACCATCCACTTTAAAGAACAACATGGATCTTGATCAGACTGTGTGTATACACAGGCTGATCTAGATCCATGTTGGTCTCAAAAGCCTTTCTGATCCCTGTTTTTCAAGACCTGGACCCAAATGTGACACTTACCCGAGTTTACAGGACTCTTGCTTGTGATTGGAGAAGACAAATTCTATTGACGTCCACCACCCCCACCCGTTTTAAAGAACAACACGGATCTCGATCAGACTGCATCCCTGTTTTTCAAGATCTGGACCTAAATGTGACACTTACCCGAGTTTACAGGACTCTTGCTTGCGGAAGGAGAAGATTGATTCGACTGTCGTCCACCAGCACTGCCAGTTTTAAAGAACATGGGCTCATTGGTGGGCACACCTAGCAGGTATTTGGGGGAGGATGGATCCACTTTTACTTTAATGTTCTCCTTGTTGTCTTTAGCCTGCTTCTGCATAATGGCCTGCAAACAGAAATATGAAATAAACAAGATGTGCTTGTGAAACACAAATTCCCCCGAAAAGGCCAATGTTAAGTTTTCAGACAGACAAATGGACGGACAGACAGATTGACAGATAGACAGACACAAGTAAAACAATATGCCCGACCTTTCGATACAGGGGCATAAAAATAATTTACAAAACAACCCATGATTTTTATTGCTTTGTTCTATAAAGGGTGTGTAAAACATCCAGGAACAAGATGATGGTGTTTGTAAAACACTAATTCCCCCAAAATGGCTATTTTTGGAGAAAAGGACAATGTTCATTTTTCTGACAAACATGGATGGACAGACGGATGGATGAACAGACAGACATACAGATAGACATGAGTAAAGCAATATGCCCCCCCATCTTTCGATAAGGGGGTCATAAAAATAATTGCTTCCAAGACGTGTTTGTGAAACACAAATAGGTTTCCAAAACTTGAGGTTTTTGCCTTAATTTTCAAAGTTTTAAAGTTTCTTTAAAAATTGGAGATTACTAGCATTTTTACAACCATCTTTACCCTTTAAAAAACAATAAAAATTGGACCTGTTCAAATTCAAAGATATCAAAGACAATAATTTAAAGTGAATGAACACTTTTTGGTCACACAGAGTACAAAACATTGAGAGAAATGAAGAAATTGCAATTTCTTCATTTTTCACGTTTTCCAAAGTCATTTATTATGGGGAGACAAAAAGTCACTGTGTGGTAATGGGGTTAAATGAATTATGACAAATTCAATATCATACATTTTGTCTAGGAATTAGTTGTTTCGAGAAAGGTTCACTGGTTACCTGTATTGCAACATTCTGCCTAGCTGTTTTTCTCTCGGGGCTAGGAGCTGGGGAGCTGTTGTTGACCATAAGACGGGCTGAAGGTTTAACCAGGCTAGACTGAGGCTGGGATTTATACATAAACTGACATCTACCTGACTTCACAGTCTGTGCTGAGAGGTTCAAACTGAAAGAATTTCAAATAAATTCCATTACCTGGAAAGAGGGGTATTAGAAAAAATTAACTGACTCCAATCCATGGATTGATACATGTATCTCTTAGACATTATAAACTGAACTATCAGAGTTTAATCCTTTCCCAAAAGATAAAATTCGAGATACTCTAATCGAAAAGCTGCTACATACGATAAAATGGATGTTAAAAGTTTTGATTTTTGTACAATATAGCACACAAAATATTGAGGCAAAAGGAGGAAATGCTGGTTTATCAGGATAATCTTATATGTCTGCCATGTTCCCCCATGCCTTTTCTTTTGGGGATGTCATGTTTGGAAAAGAGGTAAACCTTTCAGAAACAATTAAATTGCCAGACGAATTCACAAATGCTTTCTTCACCAACGTTAATTTACTTGTCTGCAGCAGCTTTCTAATTGAGGCATTCTAAATTGTTGCTAGTTATGACAGGGAAAACCTACCTTGGTTGTTCTTCAACAATCCATCGTCCCTGATCTATCAATCTCTCACAACGTAATTGTACCTCAGTTTCAAACAACAAACCCTCCGCCGGTACTTTACTGTAACTATATGTACTGAAAACACAGCGTGAAATATCATGAAGTTGAACGTCTGACTAGAATGGGAATGTTTTTACATGGTTTATTGCCTGAGTGGAATGACTGTCTATAGAAAAACTTATTTTGTTAGGATTTCATAAATATGCACATATTAACCTCTCAGCTTATACAATAGGAACAACAACAAGCCCAGAATAAAACTCTATTTCAAAGACAATTGCCGAATGCCAATTCAACAGGAAAATAATCCTTTGTCCATGCATAAAAGTGATTAATAATGAGATGTGTTTTCACTTTAAGTTTTGGACGGACCAACAAACAAGAAACTGACAACAATGTAACAAAATATCTTAATATGAGGGCATAAAAACAGCTCTTAACCCATTGACAAACAGACAGTTTTTTTTTAGACAATTCCAATTTCGAAGATGCAGCAAACAACAAAATGGATATTGATAAAGATAAGATTATTGTCCAATATAGCAGAGAAAATATAGAGACAAAAGGTGAGAATGCATTTTCCTCTTTAACCCAAATATTTATGCAAGCCTTTTCTTCTAGGTACAACAAAAGGTGTAATTGCATGGGAAAGGATAAACTTGCTAAACTGACCTTTGAGCCTTCTCTATAGGTTGAAAGCACCGTAATTCAGCATCTTCTGGTAGGGGCAAATCCTCATCTGAAACAATTATAACTTTATAGTTAGAGAGCTACAGATAAGAAAAGGTAATAGGTTTGAATGGAATTTTATGTCCCACTCAACAGCTATGGTCATATGGGACAATGCTTTAAAGTGTTATCCAAAAGAATGGAGTAGCAGGGGAACAAAAATGTGATCCCCCTGTGTAACAAGTCCGGCATATAACCACTGCACAAAATCCAACCCTAAGAAGAGGAAGGTTTAAATGCTTCCCCAAACAGCAAAATTATAAATCGGTCCAAATTCCAAGGTGTTGACGACGACAATTCTTTATCCTTAAGAGTAGAAAAAATTGTGGAAAATGAAGAAATTGCATGTAACAAGTATTTTTTTTCATTTCCCATGATGTTTCCCAAAGCCATTAGCTTGTGGGGTGTCAAAAGAGTCAATGTGAAGGAATGGGTTAAAACGCAAAACATATATTATTTATGAAATAATAACAAGTTTAGCGGTCTTTATTGCCAATAAAAACCGATGTGCGACGGACTACATGTTTAGGTAAAAACCGAGGCGCACAGCGCCGAGGTATTTGCCTTAACATGTAGTCCAGAGCACAGAGGTTTTTATTGCGCAATAAAGACCCCTAAACTTGTTATTATCTCCATTATAACACTCTAAATAACAACAAGAGGACCATGATGGTCCTATATCGCTCACCTGAACCAAGATGATATGAGCCACAGATTTGTTCAAATCAATTACTTGTGACTTTAAGACTGAAAACAAACTTATGGTTAACAACATTGCGTCCAAATTTTGTCTCGGTTTGTCGCTATTTGTGGTTGTTAGAGTAAAAACAGTCGAAAACGGCAAATTTGTCAATTTGAAGGGCTCAGCAAACTCAGCAAATTCTACTCTAATTAAGCTAATTCAAACTGGTGCAAGATCTTATGTTCAGCAACATTGTGTCCAAATTTCTTCTTGATTGGTCAACAATTATTGTAGATGCTAAAGTGTAAACAAAGTCCGAAACAATCGAAAACATCAATTTTGTCAAATTCAAGGGCATATAACTCATGACTTTCTAGTCTGACGAGACTGAAGTTCAAGCTCATCCAAGAAATTATGGTCACCAACATTGTGTCAAAGTTTCATCTTAATAGGTCAATAATTGTAGATTCTAAAGTGTAAACAAAGTCGTAAACATTCAAAAACGGGAATTTTGTCAAATTCAAGGGCGTTTAACTCATGACCTTTTGATCTGATCAATCTGAAAATCAAACTCATACATGATCTTATAGTCCCTAAGATTGTGATCAAGTTTTGTCTTGATTGGTCAATAATTGTAGATGCTAGAGTGTAAACAAAGTCAAAAACAGTCGAAAACGGCAATTTTGTCAAATTCAAGGGCGTTTAACTCATGACTTATTGATCCGATCAATCTGAAAATCATACTCATACAAGATCTTATGGTTCCTAACATTGTCTCAAAGTTTTGTCTTGATTGGTCAGTATTTGTAGAAGTTAGAGTGTAAACAAAGTCGAAAACAGTCGAAAATGTCAATTTTGTCAATTTCAAGGGCACATAACTCAAGACCTTCTGGTCTGATCAGACTGAAAATCAAACTCATCCGAGATCTTATGGTCACCAACATTGTGTCAAAGTTTTGTTTTGATTGATAAATAATTGTAGATACTAGAGTGTTAACAATGTCAAAACTAGCTATTTTTCGCATTCAAGGGCAGATAACTCCGGACTTTCTGGTTCGATCTGACCCATAATCGAACTCATCCGAGATCTTATGGTCATACATGTTTTGACCAGGTTTGGTCAAGATTGGCTTATATTTGTAGATGCTAGAGTGTTAACACGAAATTGTGGACGGACGGACGGACAGACGGACAGACGGACGACGGACAAAAAGTGACCACAATAGCTCACCTTGAGCACCTCGTGCTCAGGTGAGCTAAAAACGCGCATTAGAAATGTGTTATTTTGTGAAAATTCTGCCATGAACTAGTTTTCGGCGTAGGGAACACATTGGCGGTTAAGTGACATCATTGATGACATTACCTTGACGCCACGTGACGTTTTGGCGCATACACAAAGCATAATTACATAGGGTTTTTATTGTAAATAAAACCCGATGTAGTTCTTCTTTCGCTATATATGGATTTTACGGAAAAGTGTTATAATGTTAATCAAAACCTCTATTGTGAGTACTCATTTGAATTGAATTTTTGCCTTTTTGGAACGATTTATATGATGAAGAGCCATATAACAGAATGAATAGCCATGTAACTTACATTTACTGACATCCTCCTCCAAATCTTCTAGCTGTATACTGTTGAGGACTTTACATAAATTACCCCATAACCTGCAAATGTTAAGAGATATGTTACATGGATATACAGTTGACACTCGTTGTGTTTTAAGTCGGAAGGGCCATCAAAATACCTCAACATATCCGGAACTCGACTCATCCGTTTTTTGTTCAGTTTTGATAAAATTGATATTTGACCGATCTTTAAACTAATCAAGTATGATTATTGTTGAAATATAGTAGGAAAAGGAAAGAAATTGCTCGTTTTGAGCAATTTCTATCCTTTTCCTACTAAAATTCAATGGTCATATTCAGTTCGAGATTATTTTGTTTGAAAAAATTATGTCCCTTGATGAGGACAGGACCAGATGTGAACTTCGACTTAAGAGAAAATTCGACTTATCAGATGTCGACATAACGAGTGTCGACTGTACATGTAAACTGAAACTGTTAAATTTATTGAAAGGCCTCTTAATATGTAACAGAAAGAAATCTACATTTCATAGCATAGAAATCCATCAGCATTCCTAAGATGTAAATTGTTTGGTTTGGTTTTTTTTGGGTTTAACACCATTTTCAACTACCTAGGTCATATCGCGGCGGCTGGAGCACGTAACCATGGAGTCCTGTCGTTTCTCATACCAGTACTACCACAACATTCTTACTGAGCCTCAAGCTGCTCCCCCACATAGGTTCACGATATCAAACCATTGATGGGTGACATTTTTGTCAGTAAGGGTATTTGCCGTGGCCGGGTATCGAACCCGGAACCTCTCGAATAAGAGGCAGATGCGCTACCAACTGCGCCATGGCCCTGGCCTAAGATATGAATTGTAGATTTTGTTCATCAGTTACATTTGTTTTATTTCATTCTCAAACACATTTAAATTGGGACAATCCTAATATTTTGTTTTCTATGGAAGGGTTGCAATGAAGAGAAAGGAATCCAGAAACTTACGGCGATAATTTCAAGACGGGTTTGTCGAAGTTTTGTGGGTTAAGTTTGAGCCAGTCCATGATCAATTTGATGGCAGGAAGGGTGAAGTATTCCCGAACTTTGTGTTCTTGTTTTGGTGTGTACTGTAGTAAAATGTCCAACATTGTCACTGAAATATCAATATATACAAAGATTAATTAAGGTATCCAAACCATCAAAAGCACCAAAGACCCAGATGCAAAATTTGAAAAGTGTCAGTAATTCCTAAACTGTGTTACACTTCCATTCCAAATACAAACATAAGTATTTTGAACGGTCTGGAATTTTGAATTAAAACATACTTGTGGAAATATTTGACAAAAATGTTCAAAATTACCTCCCTTGGAATTTCTTGCATCACTACAAACACAATATCCAATTTGAGCCACCAACCACACACCCTACATAGACAATAGGTATACCATTCACTCTTTGGTGAGAGACAATTGACTTTTCTCAAATGTCAGAAAGGATAATAGTCACTCTTATTCGAACACAAGATTCTTATGCACTAAGGTAGGTGGTTTTGCCGCATTATTAACTGAGTTTTCCAGACTTGACTAATACATACAGACTAACACCATAATGCCTTCCTTTAACCTACTTAAGGTTGAGTACTAACACACTTATAAGTTTTAATTCTCATACTAGAAAATGAACACATATAAAGAATATTGTACTGACCTTAAGTGAAACAAGAGCCGTCATAGACGGATTATGCTCCCCGAATAAGTGCTTGTCACAAAATAAAAACTATCATACATTAAGCCCCCTTTTCCCATGACAGCTTATTTTGTACACACATTATTTATAGAATATGGTCTAGAACATCCTATTTGTTACATAAGTACAAAATTTCAATTAATTCTGCCCATTAAATGAAGAGAAATTAGAGAAAAACTAATTTTTACACTAAGGCCCCTTTTTCCATGACGCAGCCTCAAATTAAGAAACGGAGAAAACAGTCCCTAGTTATTATCCCAGGGAGTTCACATGTGAAGTTTCATTGAATTTGGTCCAAGGGTTGCTGAGATCTGGCTGTGGACGGACTGACACACAGACGGACAGCCAGCCGGACGGACGGATGGTCGGACGGACAGCATGGCGACTATATGCTCCCCCGAAATTTTTTCCGGGAGCATAAAAAACACTGTTTACACTGATTAATAGGAGAGAGTTTTTTTTGGTTATTTCAAATTCAAAGCCTATGTTGTGGGTTCCCATTGTAATAGTCTCATTAAGGCAATAACAATGTGTACCCACATCATATGGTTTAGAAAGAAACATTTAAAGTTCCATTCAATAAGTTACACTTTGCAATGCCATTTATGCCATCTTATCCATAGCTCTTTGACATAAGCCCTACCTGTAAGGTTGAAAACCAGATTAAAACATCTTGTCTCGTCATCAGTCAGGTCATCATTGCCATTCGCCATTCCGTCAGCGTCGCCGCCGTGTGCAGGCTGGACGTGGTTCATGGCAAACAGATTGATGGCGACGATCTGCACCAGAACCTGCCATGGGAAACTTTGTGATGTGACGTGCGCGGACAGGCCAGACGCTAACTTCTCTCCCAACTCTTCCGCTTTCTCCAAGTCTGAAATGTTGTAAAATGAATTGTTCTTGACCCTTTCCAACACAAGATCTGGTTTTGGCATCCCTTATATAACTGGCTCGAGAAAATATTGAGGCAAAAGCAAAAAATGCTGAGAATCAGCATCTTTTTCTGTTACCTCAATATTTTCAAAGAAGAAAATGCTGAGAATCAGCATTTATTTCTTTTGCCTCAATATTTTCTATGATGTATGGTACACCTTTGCAAACCTCCAATTTGTCATCTGCAGCAGCTTTCAAATTGAAGTAACATAAATTTTGGCTGTTTGGGAAAGGGTTAATCCATGTGATGCTAAATCTTATCCTTTATAAAATGGTAATATCTGAACCAAGATGAGAATCAAAGATGACATAGATGACATGGCAGAAAATTTGGAAGCTATAGTATGATAAACATTGAGAAAAGGACAAAATGATTACATTCAGCATTTTTCTCTTCTTTTTTTTTAAGGATATAAAGACCAGGGTCCCTTCAATATTTATCCAGTGAACTTGATTTTTTAAGACTACTCAGAACTTTGTTGTTCAATTTCCGATGAAGGCAGAACAAGAATTATGCTATGTAACACGGTTATTTGAATAAATTGCTGTTGAGATAACAAGATGTCAACTATACCTGTACATAAGTGAACAAGAGCATGGAACTGTAGAAATCCTGTAATCATCTCACTGGCGGATAACTTCCCTTTAAAGTCTGGCCTGGAACAGAAATCAACAGCATAATTAACCCTTTCCCAAACGACAAAATTTTGGAGTGATCCACTGCAAAAACTGCCAAAAATGACAAAACGGATGTTATTAAAGTTAGGATTTGTGTGAAATATGGCACAGAAAATATTGAGACAAAAGGAGAAACTGCTGGTTATCAGCAGTTTCTTCTTTTGTTTCAATGTTTTCCCAAGTCTTTCCTATTAGGGTTGTCAAAACCAGGTCTTGTTTGGGAAAGGGTTAAAAGACGACAATTTTGAGTAACTGAAAGTTTACATTTTTTGGTCTTTGTATGTAGAAAATATTGTGGGAAATGAAGAAATTGCTTGTCACAAGCAATTTATTCATTTTCCTCAATGTTCCTCAATGTTTTCCAAAGCAATGTTTTCAAAAGGCATCACTGTGTGGTAATGGATTAATCCTTTATCCAAAAGCCTACAAAAAGTCTAATAGATCTATTGTAAACGCTATAATACACAAATTTCATGCACATTGTAACATTTACTTTTCTGTCTGCACAGTATTTAATTTTGTGCCATTTCAAAGTTTCATATTTGCGGAATGAGTCAAAGTATCAAATGAGGATCTTTCTAAAAGAAGTTCCTGATAAATCACATCTATATTAGATTGGATTATATGGAGTTTTACATCCCACTCAACAGCTAAGGTCATATGGAGACAGGACCTCGGTCTAAAGCCTCATCCAAAAGACTGGAGAAGCAGGGGATCAAAACAGCGACCCCTGTGTTTCAAGTCTAGCGTGTTACCACTGCATCACCTCTGCCCGATATCTAAATTAGAACTTACGTTTCCTTTGCCAATTTTGCATAGAGTTTTTCAAGATTCGTCGCCGCAACTGGAAATGGCACTTTGACAGCAAGACTCCGTATGTAGTAGAAAACTGTGGATAATTTGTTGCCTTTAGCTGCTTCAAGAATGGCAAGTTGATTATATGGTTGCCCTATAAAATAAAATAGATTATTTAATCATCCTATGTCATTGGTACTCATTGGAACCGTCTCAAGGAGACAATAACACAATAATAAAAGATATTTCAGAAACTGAGGACAACTTATTCCTTTTAGCTACTTCAAGGGTGCATGACAAGTTAATTGTGTTGCAGTTGTGGTATATTTTATTGCATCTTATCATTACAAATTTTAAGGAAAATACAACATAGAAACAGAGCAAGGGTTAATAGAAGAGCATGCAAAATTACAATCAACTGAAATCAAATTCCAAAATTATTATGGTTGGCCAAGTGAATGTAGTAATATTTCTTAACAAATTTCTCAAAGTTTCAAACAATTTAAAACATTCAATGTCTTCATTTTCTTACATTTTGCTGTTTTGAAAAAATATATTCAGACTGTTAATATAGAGTTCCTCACCATTAAAAGGCACAAGACTAGCCGCATGCCAGTAGTAAGTCTGTGCTTGATCTATCTGTTGTCTGTAGCGAGCTGAAATGGGAGAGAGAAGAGTAAACTTGAGAATCATTCCTCATATACAGTCAATCTTGCTCATGCGACCACGTGCATTAAGCGACTTTTTGTTTGAAGCGACCACTCTTAGGTCCTCCCGATGAAATTCCTTCTTTAAATTGTTGCATTAAGCGGTTTTCCCCTAACGCGACCAGCGACCGGCATTTTTGGGGCCCTCAAACAATGAAATGTTATTTCAAGCGACCGTCCCACATTACTGATCATTTAGGAAAGGTGTCGAAGGTATGTAATCGATATGAAAGCTGTGAAATTGCCCTAATTAACAGCAATTTAGTCACCTGTAAAGTCAATCAAAACTGTTTAATGAAATGACAGATTGCGTTTTGTTTGTTATGCAATCTGGATTATCGTAATTGATTTGGAATAATGTTCCCCATATAATCTGTTTATACTTTGATCAGAATTCAATAATAATATTGGATGGCAAAACACGGGGAGATCATGTCTTATCGGTGATAATAAAGTCTGGCCTATCGAGTATGCGTTATTTAACCATATAAAGAGGAAGATCTAAAGTGAAAATATTTTTTGTTCGATTAAATTTAAGAACAAAATAAATCAAGTCACCTTTGAAACAAATAAACAAAAGGAAATAGAACTGTAATGTTTACCAAAAAATCGGGAAAATGAAACTGAAATTAATCACCCAGAGATGGTGAAATAATATCTTGTATGTCATTAATTCTTTCATTTCTTTTCACAAGTTGACTAATTCAACGATTTTTCCCTAAATCAGAGATAGATTTCCTTTAACTTAACAATAAATTGATCTTTCATACCGTTGGTCGTTATTCAATAGCCCTCTTTTCCAGAAGTAGAAATGTTGGATAAACATTGTGTGCAAGGAAGAACTCGCATGAAAAGTTAGACATTGTATTCAGAGACCGTTTTGTTAAGCGACCGCTTTTGGAATTCCCCAAGGGTGGTCTCTTAATACAAGATTGACTGTACATTTGATAGAGAGAAACAAGAGGTGTTTAAGAAACACATATGCCCCCGAAATGGCAATGTTACATTTTCATGTTAAGTTTTCAGGTTAAAGGTTGATAACGGTTATTGAATGCTATTGAGGAAGGTCATAATGCATGGAACAGATAAATATCATTGAAAGGAGATCACATACCAAATTCGAGCTTTGTATGTTAAATACTTTCAGAGAAAAGGTCAATTTTAAGTTTTCGGACAGACAGACAGACAGATGAACAGACAGACAGACATGAGTAAAACAGTATGCCCCTGATCTCTCCATACGGGGGCATGAAAATAGTGAGTGTTCTTTAGAGCAAAAATGTTCAGCCGCTCAATAAAAATACAACTCTATCGTTTGAGGAAAGCAAACATGTGCATTCTATGCATTAAAACAACATAATGTCATGTATGGAAAATTTTTTTTTTTACTTGTCTTGTCATAATAGGGCTTGATTTTATCAAGTAAACCGTGACATAATTTCCAACAAACAATAGTATTTCATTGGTGTTGTTGATTCAAGCTGTAGTTACGAGATTTTATAACAACATCAACGGTTTATCAATAAATAACGGTAAAACCAGTCTTTTTTTCTGATGAAATTCAATTCAATTAGACACACCTACTATGAACTAATGCAGACCTGCATCCCAAAATAAAAGTTAACCCATTACCAAACAACAAAATTTTGAGCTTGTCCAAATTGAAAGAAGTTGCAGACGACAATTTCAATGTGATCAAATTTCAAAATTTTACGACTTTTGGGGTAGAAAACATTGTTGGAAATGAAGAAATTGCTTGTGACAAGCAATTTCTTCATTTTCCATGATGTTTTCCAAAGCTTTTATCTTGTTGGTCGTCAAAAGGCGTCACTGTGAGGTAATGGGTTTAAAGAACAACTCACCAATATCACCTAGATGTACCAAGCAGTATTGACAAACATATAAACATGAACTCTTCTTGGGTGGTGTCACCTTTAACTTCAATGGCGTCTTTTCTGGAAATGTGGAGGTACAAATGAGAGAGGGCAATGAATTTTCAAAGGATGAAATTATATCAATTATTGTTCATTGAACCATATTTTTTGGGTACTCATTGGACTAAGCTTGAGAAATACCAAAGCTTAAACACCTTTCAATGTGTTTTCCTCATAGTTTTGAGAACAGGTGGAATACAAGGCAAATTTGGAAAATGTGTTGTTATCTTAAAATTGAGAATATCTGTCTTGCTGCTATTCGGACGTTCAGGACAGCCTTGGTAAAACAATGCAACAAAAGAAGATAACATTAATAACCTGCATTTTTCTTCCTTTGCCTAAATATTTCATATCCCAGATTGTACAAGAATATTGTACACCAATCTCTTTGTTTTCACTTTGAACTTCAGAACAGTCTAATTTATTGTCGTTTGGGCAAGGATTAAAATCACAAACCTCTCATGATACCATAGAATGAAGATTTACGCCGAAATGGAAGATCAAGTTTGAACGTTGTACACAGGAGCTGCAAGAACTGAAAGGGAAAAGAAAAACATCACATTGAGACATGGTTAAGGACCAGGAGTTTTGTCTGATAGTAAAACTAGTTAATCCATTCCTAAACAAGACCTGGTTTTTACGTCCCTGATAGAAAAGTCTCAAGAAAATATTGAGGCAAAAGAAGAAAATGCTGATAATCAGCATTTCCTTCTTTTGCCTCAATATTTTCTGTGCTTTATTTAACACAAATCCTGCCCTCATTAGCTCCCAATTTGTAGTCAGAAGCAGCTTTTAAATGTGAAAACCCTAAAATTTTGTCGTTTGGGAAAGGGTTAATCTGCCAAACAGAATAAACTTTTGTCAAAGAAAGTAAACAGGCCCGTAGGAAGCAATGTCATATTGGGTGGGCTCAAGCCCCTTTGTCAGAATATTAGGGGGCTAAATTTGATTTTCCCTAAATTTCTAGAGCAAAATGACATTTTGACATTTGACAAACTTGGGGGGGGGGGGGGGGGGGGGGCTAAGCCCGCCTAGCCCTCTGTTGAAGTGTTCCTACGGGCTTGGTATATCTTGCTTTAACATTCTTTAATTTATACGTTGGACCATAGCTCTTAGGAATAACTATCTAAAATTCCTTTAGCACATTCTAATTATCATTATTTTCTTCTTTTCTTGCTTCTCATTCAAGACCCTTTACAGTTCTCAAAACCAGAAATTGTTTTGGAAAAGATTTGTTTTATTGGGGTTTAACACCACATTCAACTACTTTGGTCATATTGTAGTGACTGGAGCACCTAACCATAGATTCCTGTCATTTTTCTCACCAGGACTACCACAATATACTATCTGAACTTTGAGATGCTCTCTGATAGGTAAGAGACTAAAGTCAGACAGGATATTGCTGCTTTTCAACGAAAACCTAATAACTGCAGCTTGTTTTAACCCTTTCCCAAACTGCAAAATTTCAGGTTGATCCAAATTCAAAGATGTTACAGACGACAATTTCAAATTAATAAACTTTAAATTTTTGTTGTCTTTTGCAGTAGAAAACACTGTGGTAAATGAAGAAATTGCTTTTCACAAGCGATTTCTTCATTTTCCACAATGTTTTCCAAAGTCTTTATCTTGAAGGGCGTCAAAAAGTGTCAATGTTTGGGAATGGGTTAATTAAGCTGCAGTTACGAGGTTTTCATTGAAAAGCAGCGATAACGTCAGAGCTAAGCTGTGATTAAAACCCACGATTACTGGATTGATATACTCCAATTACACAAATGCAGATATCCGAGCTCTGCTTGCTTGTGAAAAGGTTAACCCACTCCCAAACAGTGACACTTTTTGACGCCCTTAAAGAAAAATGCTTCGGAAAACATTGTGGAAAATGAAGAAATTGCTTGTGACAAGCAATTTCTTCATTTTCCACAATATTTTCTAACCTAAAATGCAAAGACTTTTTGAAATTTCATCATCATTCTTGAAATTGTCGTCTGCAACATCTTTGAGTTTGGAATAGCCCAAAATCTTGTTGTTTGGGAATGGATTAAAAACCCCTACCTGAAGGTAAAAACCGCTTGCAGTCTCCAGAAATAGGTTGAGGCTTGCCTGTATTTCTGCCCTCTTGACATTCTGAAAGCAAAAATCAAATCTAAACCTTTCAGCACCACAGGCCATAAATGTTGACATTGATATAGTACAGAAAAGTTGACAAGCATGATAAGAACATATTCTGGGAAATTCCTTTCGTAATTATATCATAATTAAATTAAAAATATTGAATTTAACTGCACTGAATTGGGCAAAATAAAGATTGAAGTAATTTTAAGCCATTATCTAGCCAAGAATAAGATATTGACATTGAATTACTGTATGTGTAGATATTTTCGCGGAGCGAAATTTTCGCGGAAGAGTCCCATTTTGGAGTTTTACAAATATTCGCACAACTTTGAATTCGCGGAGAGACAAAATTAGAATTCTTAAATACGAGCACAGCAAAATGAATGTAAGTGCTGGGTAAATACTCTTTATTATTTGCAGTATCAGGAGTAGGAGATTGAACGGATATTGCTCCACTGTAACTAATTGTTTTCTTTATGCATTCTAATAAAGGGTTTGTTACATGTATTTCAAACCAAACAATGTCAAATAAAACATTGTCCGATAAAGTTTTAAATGGTTATTCACAGTTTAAGTGTTCAAATAGTTTTGATATATTGTCACCTTTATTCAACAAATTAAGACAATAAAACATATACATGTACGAATTGAATGTATATTCATGTAATGATTATAATAAACATACATTTCAACTTACGCAAAAATTAAACTATTAAGGAAGAATTGGGAGTACAAATATTTGCGCAATCATGAATTTGCGGGCCGATGGTCTAGCGCGAATATAGCGAAAATTAGAAGCCCGCGAATATTTCTACACATACAGTAACAAGATTCTGGCTGATATAAAATTGCCACAGTTTTATTTTTATTATATATGTAACATGTCCATAAAATACCAAGCAAATACAGTATCTCAACGTACCTGTCTATCTTTTGCCTGAGTTTGAAGGGTAGTGATCTGATTCTTGAAGGCATAATTCCACCTGAAAAAAACAAATGAGCCAGGATCTGGAAAAACGTCCCTTATAGCATTTGAGAACAACATGGTTCCAGATCAGCCTGCGTATACACGCAGTCTGACCAGAAACCATGTTGTTCTCCAATAGCTTTGTCATGATCTGTAACATCCATTTGAGTGTAGCATGGATGCTGGCTAGACTGTATCTAGGCACAGCATGATTTTGAAACATAGCTGTCTCAAATGCTATAAAGGACGTTTTTCCAGATCCCTGCTCAAATGGATGTGGTTGTGAGGACATGAAACAAGAGGCCTTTATCGCTCCACTGACTGTATTTCAATAAATGGGGCGGTGCAAATTTAGTTGTTTATAAGAAAGTCTGATAATTCTCGCCCTGCCACGCCTACATTTATGGACCAATCAAAATTTCACGAGCAAATCAAGAAAAGGGCCACCCAAGTAACATTTCTGCCAAGTTTGGTCAAAACTGGCCCACTAGTTTGATAGGAGAAGACTTTTAAAGAAAAATTTAACACAAGCACGCACAGATTGACACATACATGCACGACAGACACAACACCATGACAATAGCTCACTGGCCATTGGTCAGTGGGGCTAAAAACTAAAAAGTTGTGGAGTCCCGGGTCAAGAGGCAGAGTTTAATCCATACTATCATGAGGTTGTAGTTTGAAGTCAAACTTGATATTGACTTTTCTTTTTACTGGCTCATATTTTAGCTTCAAACCCAATGTATGTAAAATATATATAATCTGAAACGAAAAAAATTACACAAGAAATATTAGCGCACTGGGTACTTTCAGCTCGATGCAATAAGTTCAGCATTTCAATTAACCCTTTCCCAAACGACAAAATTTTAGGGTGGTCCGTTTTGAAAAGTGCTGCAGACAACAATATGGATGTAAGGAAAGATAGGATTTGCATATAATATGGCACAGAAAATATTGAGACAAAAGGAGAAACTGCTGGTTATCAGCAGTTTCTTCTTTTGTCTCAATGTTTTCCAAAGCCTTTTTCTATTAGAGACGTCAAAACCAGGTCTTGTTTGGGAAAGGGTTAAAGGAGAAATTGAAAAGAATTGCTGAAAACAAAATAAGTATTACTTAAGCCGCGTTCCCATTGCCGACCAAATCAACTCGATCAACTTGATCACCTAAATTCCCCGATCAAACCCGATTAAATCGATCAAATGTATTTACACGACTTCCTCTTTATTTCTTGTTGATTTAATCCCGATCATTTTTGCCGATCCACGCTCTATCGTCCCGATCACTATTGCCGACCAAACTCGACCAGTACTTGATCTCTTGATTGAGCTTGATCGAATTGATTTGATCGGCAATAGGAACGCGGCTTTAATCATGTTTATGTCTGAAATATTTACATTATAGCACGGAAATCAATGATAGATTCTGAAAAGGAGAAAATGATGATGTTTTGTCTCAATGCTTTCTCTTAACGCTTTCCAAAACCTTTAAAATCATATTGGAGATGACTAAAGTATTGTTACATGGTTCATACAAAATTTTGATGAGAAAATACAAGGGTTTTTTAAGGGTTTTTAAGGACTCAACAGTGAAATTCAAGGGCTACTAACATTCAATAATCTCAGCGCAAACATGGTTTGTGTATCGATTTGTCCGACTTAAATTCACGGACCCATGCTTTGTATCTGTTAACCAACTTTTGTTGAACACACACTTTCACATACTGATTTTATTTCTTTGTAATTTCTTCGCAGATAAGCAATTCATTCATTGTTATTCTTTCCTATCTATGTCTTTTTATAAATGGATTTTTCTATTGCATAAAAACAATTTTCCAATTATGTTTAAAGACAGCTGAAAAAGATTTACATGTACGTACAAAACAATAGAGAAATAGAATTCAAGGTTTTTTTAAGGGCTCAGATTTGCTTTTTAAGGGTTTTACAAGGCTCACATCCATTTTCAAGGGTTTTATAAGGCTAAGCTCAATTTCAAAGGATTTTCAAGACCTGTGCGAACCATGTCAGTTAACATATGAACAAAGAGCCTGCGCCTACTTACAATTCTTGTTCCACTTTTTTATCCAGGGCATACTCCAGATCTATCAGGAGGACCTTCTTGTATGTATCCTCTAACTTCTGCCTTACTCCCCACGTCTCCGAGATGGTCTTTGTTGAATCTGTAAGGTAAAACAACATGTATAAAAAAAACTTGGGTCAGTAATAAAGATATCTTGAGATAAGAGGGGTAATGACCTTTAATACACAAATTACATTTGCCGCTCTTGAGAGGGGGGGTCGTCTAAGAAAAATGTCTGGATCAGCACACATGATTAAATCTAACTTTTATGTAACCCTAAAAAAAGACACCACCGATACTCCGCTTTAGCTAGACAGGTCATATTTTCTAAGACAACTTCTAAATTTCGTATAAAAAACTACTCCTCACTATTTGAGCTGGAAACAAATCCTGTGTTCCCAGAACTGTGAAAATACACTGGCTATTTCTACTAGTAGAACTTAAGGAATTGATTTTAGAAATTTTCATCGGCTGCAGCCATGGAACAGGTGGTAGCGAATCAGACTCTCACTCATGAGGCCTCAGGTTTTATCCCCGATTGCGACAAATATCCTTTCAGACAAAATTGTCTCCCACCAATGGTGTTAAACTGGTCCAAATTCAAGGACATTGCAAACGACAATTTCAAGTGAATCCAATTTTACATTTTGTCATCTTTTTTGGTAGCAAACATTGACGAAAGTGCTTGTTTTTGAAGGCATTTGTGTTGTGGAGCTCCAAAAAGTGTCAATATGTGGTAACGGGTTAACCTATGTGGGCAAGCAGCTGGTGGCTCGGTAAGAATGTTGTGACAGTACTGGTATGAGAAATGACAGGATTCCATGGTTAGGTGCTACACACACTGTGATTCGACCATAGCTGTTGAAAATTGTGTTAACCCTTTCCCAAACAAGACCTGGTTTTTACGTCCCTAACAGAAATTGCTTAGGAAAACATTGAGACAAAAGAAGAAACTGCTGATAATCAGCAGTTTCTCCTTTTGCCTCAATATTTCCTATGCTATATATTATACTCAAATCTTATCTTTAACAACATCTGTTTTGTCGTTTTCAGCAGTTTTCATACAGAAAAAGTCCAAATTATAGCTGTTTGGGAAAGGTTAATCACCACTAAATCAAATCGTATTCAATTTTTTGCCATAAAGGAAATCCAGACTTACCAGATACACTAGCCTTCAGGGCCTCTGCTTGTCTGTAATAAACAAAAATAAGATCATCCAATAAAAGGGTTATCGACCCTTTCCCAAATCAGGGTTCAACATTAACTTTTTTGGCTACAAGACCGCCGGGCTTGCTGCTGCGAGATGCTATGAGCCCGGACCAGATGTGCACTAGCCCTGACCAAAAGTTTCCATTTCGGGAGAAATGGTGGTGAAACACTATGTAGACTTATGGCTGTATCCCGATATTTCACCTTACTATAGCGATAGGTCGATAGAACTTTTAAAAGTCGGTATATAAATATCACGATAGTTCTTTCGACTATAATCAGTTGTTTACGAAAGTTTCCTTCAAAACGAAAGTAGAACCAAAATCACCAACAACAGTCCAGTAAACGCTTGATTCTCAGTAAACATGCACTTAAAAAGGCGTTTCAAAGATCATGAGTAAATTACATTTGCCCTAGAGGGATACTCTAATTGAAATTAATTGATCAATTACTCGGGCAGTAATTTTCCGAGCTGACAAGTGCGTGGAAGAGTCTATTTTGAAACTAGTCAAATCGGGTTAGAAAAATGATCAATGAAGGCATTTTGCACACAGGAATAATTATAAAACATGTTTTTGTAGGAAACTGGTTTAACTTACAGAAAACAACTTAATTTGAAGCGTATTTGGTGGTTTTCAGCACAATCGTAAGTTTCGGAATTTTCTTCTCTGATTAATTTGCCCGATCACCTACTAACTCAAGACGTCAGGTGATAATAAGGTCCGCCTATTTATGCAAATTTCTCATGATCTCTTCCTTACCCATGCGCATCGTTAGCGGATATTGCAAAAAAGTAAACAAACCAGAAAGGAAACCTCTATATAAGCGACAAAAAGTCAAGTTAAAAAATCTCAAATGAATGTATCCTCCGTTTCAATTACGGTGAAAGTGAATTTTAGATTTGAAGTAAGGACGACCAGTCGGGCTAGCATCTTGCAGGTCTTACTAGCCCGGACGAAGCAACAGGCAGTGAATGTCTGTCGGACGTGCCTTAGTGTTGAACCCTGCCAAATGACAAAAGTTTAGGGTGGTTCAATTTGAAATCTACTGCAGAAGACAAAATGGATGTTACAAAAGATAAATTTGTGAATAATATAACAGAAAATATTGAGGCAAAAGGAGAAACTGCTGTTTATCAGCAGTTTCTTCTTTTGTCTCAAAGTTTTCCCAAGCCATTTCTATTAGGGATGTCATAACCCGGTCTTGTTTGGGAAAGGGTTAAAGTTATTTCAATTCTTTTATAATGTGGATACTATCAACTGAATAGTCTTTACGAAACAACCCCACAACAATGATCCATAAGTTTGGATGCAGCTGCATGATTAAGTAGAATTGAAACTGATAAAAAAGTTAAAAAGTTCCATCACTTCTGATTTTCAGTTTCATTTCAAAAGAATTTCGACCAGCAAATTAGGATTTTTTTGACAAAGCAGATGACTGATCAACTGAATGGACCCCTAAAACAATAATTTGCAGGTATAGTTACAAAAACACTTCGTGGAGACTGATATTAGCCAATCATGCACTAAATGTCACCCATGTCCGAAACAATGAAGTATCCGAAATGATGTTGACTTTGAAGTGTTGTGAGTTGTCAAAACAGCCAATAGAAGGTTGGTAAAGACTCAATTAAACAGACATGGAAGACAATCCCGCACAAAAACTGGATCCTAACATATACTTAAAGAATAAATCTTGTGATTTACCGTAACATTTGGGCCACTGAACTCATAATAGAGGAGTTCTCTCGGCTATGCTTCTGACGAGGTAGCAGCTACTTCAAGTAATCGCCATTTTCTTCCCATAATGCCTACAACAACCGCTCCCTAAATGTTACTCACGAAAGGAATTTTGAGTGGAGAAAACTGACCGAATAGCATCCCATGATGCCGAAGAAATATTTGACAACCATTTCTTTGTTTTCCACAACGTAAACGTTCAGAAACAAGAAATGTCCATACGTGACCAAATGATTTCTCCTCCGAAGTTTGTCACGTGATTGTCATGTGACCCTTGCCCGGTTGCAGACAGCTTTTTTGGCCCTTGAAAGTTTTCTTGAGATCTACATGATCTAGATCTAACTGTTTACTTTAGATTGTTTTCTTGAGTTCTAGTTTTCATTGGAGTTTCATTAGATTTTTAATATAAACACATTAAAATGGTGAAAGTCCACCTTTTTTTCACGCAATGTTTTCAGGGACATAAGCTCTAGACCCAATTTGAACCAAAAGCCTGTCATGGATTCAGGATTTAGATCTGTGAAGGGGGTTCGAACATAGGCCCCCTAGGCCTACAGATAGTGGGGTTCGTTTTCCAATTTCCTTGTGTATAATTCATATTTAAGTGGCAAGCTGAATTGATTTCGCCTAAAACGCCGCACAATCACGGAATGATAAAGAAAACGGCAACTTTCTCGAAGAAAGCAGACATCGCTATCTAGAGGTCAAGAAATCATTTGATATGAGCCTCGGCCTAGTCTCATTCCCAAAGAAAAAAAACTTCATCGATTCAATTTTTCGATTTTCTTACCTTGGGGTCTCTTAAATTGCGCCACAAACCGGCGTTACATAGCCTACCACACTTTCAGCGTTACCCCAACCACATCCACCAGTAACGATTGGACGCGGTGAATTAGGCTATAGGCCTATAGCCACTGTGGAAAATAGGCTAGGCTACCAAAGAGTTTTTACATTTAGAAGCATCAAATGGCGTCACTGTTTAGAAATGAGTTAACCCTTTCCGATATTATTTAGAATGAAATAACCGTCTCCAATAGTTCTCCCCTTTCTCCAATACTTTATGTACTATAGGCCTATTGTATGCCTACTCAAATTAATTTTAAATCTATATAGTCCGTCTGATGAACTCAAATAAGGGGGTTATTTAAGGTATCCGAACCCTCAAAAACGCCAAATAGTCGGAGGCGAAATTTGAAAAGTGCAAAATATTCCGAAACTGTGTTACATTTCCATTCCAAATACAAACATAAGCATTTTGTACGGTTTAGAATTTCGAATAAATGCATACTTATAAAAATATTTGACAAAAATGTTAAAAATTACCTCCCTTGCATATGAATATAGAGTAAAATAATATTTGTAAATTATTTTCTTCTTGAAGCATAATCTTGAATTCCGGCACGGTGAATCAACTTAAGTGAAGTGTATTTACAAGTGTGTGAAATTTGATGTATTTCGTACGGCTAGAAAGTGTAGATTTCTTTCAGGGTCTGTAAACCTTAAGGAGTTCGCTGCACCCCCTAGGTACCAAGGTTGTTATATACCATTTTAAAGATTGAAGTATGCTGGATACGATGCACAATGTTGTCAAGTTGTAAACCTGTGCAGGTCCCATGTAAACACACAAATATGTGGGTGGGGTAAAATAACAAATAAATTGTTTGAAATGCATTTGTCAAAAAGAAACCGTTTTAAACCAAATCACTTATGAATGTACTCTTTGGAATTCATAAAATCACAATTGAATAAACCAGAGGATGTATACAAAACACATTTCAATCAATTATACGCAGAAATAATGCTCAGATATCTCGTCAATTTGCATATGGTGGGTGGGGAAATTTATACACAGTAAAACACTTAGCCACACAAACTAATAATCACATTATTGTTCCATGAAACGTTTGTAAAACCGTTTTTATATTAAATGCAACTTATTTAGATCTTAGTAAAACATCTTCACCTAATATCTTAACAGATATGATTAAGATACAGTTCTGGTCTGCTCTTGAAAATGCCCCCTCTTTCCCTGTATCTTACAACATAGTCCGTCAAATTATTTCAAATAAGGAGACCTTTTTAAGAAGATCACTTCACCCCTATGCCTCGATATATCAATGTTGTTATATACCATTTTAAAGCTTGAAATGTGCTGAATACAATGCACGATATTGTCAATTTGTAAACCTGTGTAGGTCCCGTATAAACACACAAAAATGTGGGTGGGGTAAGGCAACAAATAGATTATTTGAAATACATTTGTCAAGTACAAAGTCGTCTTGAACCCTATCAAGAAGGAACATACTCATTAGAATTCATCAAGTTACTATCAAATAATCCAGAAGAGATATATAAAACAAATTACAATCAATTATGCACATAAATAATGCTCAGATATCTCGTCAATTTGCATATGGTGGGCGGGGTGTTTTATGAACACTAATATACTTAGCTACACAAACAAATAATCGTATTATTGTTTTGTGAAACGGCTGTACAACCGTTTACAGATTGAATACAACTTATTTAGATCTTAGTAAAACACATTCTCGTTACATCTTAACAGATATAAACAAGACACAGTTCTAGACTGCACTTGAAAATGTTCTCACCCCCTGTAACTTACAACATATTCTTATGGATAATATTACACGAGGGGGCTATTGAAGGAGTTGCTGCATCCGACCCGATGTACCAATGTAGTTATATACCATTTTAAAGCTAGAGATATGCTGGATACGATGCACTATGTTGTCAAGTTGTAAACCTGTGCAGGTCCCGTTTAAACACACAAATATGTGGGTGGGGTAAGACAACAAATAAATCATTTTAAATACATTTGTCAAATATAAATCGTCTTAAACCCACCCTATCATAAATATTCTCACTCAATTGCATGCATTATGATTGAAATAAACAAAAGCGATATAAAAACACATTTAAATCCATTATACGCAGGAATAATTCCGGAAAAGTAGTCAATCTGCATATAGTTGCTGGGATATTTTATACACATTAAATACGTAGCCACACAAACAAATGCTCGTATTATTGTTTCTTCAAACGTTTGTACAACCGTTTATAGATTAAATGCAACTTATTCGGACCTTGATACAACATCGTCATCCAATTTAACAGACATATACAGAACATTGTTCTAGGCTGTTCTCAAATGTCCCCCCTGTAACTTATAATATTCTCTGCTTTACCCATACATAGTCAGAAAGCAAAATAATTTTGTATGGATCATCAATCCGTGCAGGAGCATAAAATGAAAATGTTTTATAATTCTTTGATATAACAGATATATTGATTGGTGAATCCAAAAGATTTCACTGTAATAGCATTAGACAACACACTAATAGCATGATATTGTCCAAGATGGCCACCAAAAGTAGATTTACACATGAAATAGATGCATAGAATCTTAATGTTGATTGCATTGACCTGGAAAATGAATACAAATAAATTTGAGGACAGGAAAGATTCACAAAACATGTATATGATAACGTTTAATTACAAATAAAGCCCCGTTAATGGTTAATACACGGACGTTTTGCAATTTCTGAATGACCCTTTTTGGAGTAAAATACCTTCACGGGCTTAGTAAAAATTCTCTTTTTGTTGGAGAATGGTTTTGTTGAGTTCATGTTTCCACTTTCTAAAATTATTCTGTACATTTCTTGATCATTATCTGTTTTTATAAATTTACGAGAAATGAGGGGCAAAATTCAGCTATTGTGATGGACTTGGCCTTCTGTGCCCTTATCGAAGATTTTGCAATTTAACTCTTTTATCATTGCACTTTTGAATAAATCAGACCAGCGTATCAAGAGTTTACTCTCCTCGAAAAATTGCTTAAATGTTTTTTCTAAGCTTACATCTATGTTTTATGTTTTACCCAACCTCGGAGACTTTCATATACCGCGATGTGTATAAGCTCTGTGACAATATCTTAAAATTCAATTGGTATTACAGCTGACCGAATGCTGTCATTTCAGTGATTATCTCGTCACTTATTTAGGGAAGATTAAACCAAAACGGTCCCTAAAAGAGAGCGCATATCTGAGTGTAAGGATCGATTAAACGTTTCGCATGCATTTTCGTCTGTTAATACAAAAGATTAGTTGCTAATTTTTGACAGGGGACGAAATGGTGTGAGTTACCTGTGTCTTCG